>OLKM01001946.1:0-93975 GCA_900291075.1 Melanogrammus aeglefinus
CTGTAGTTTGTTTCAGACAGGAGCCTAGACTGTGAATGATCTGTTCCCCTTAAATCAGTATACAATTCTGGGAACGGTCCAACTAGTGCGCGTCTCTGTCGAGCTGAATATGCTTGTGCTCCTCAGCTGAAAGGAAGGTGGAAACGCTTCACTTGAGGTCAAGGGTGTAATAAAGGAGGATGTTTCAACTGTGGTTAGATCTGGTAATGTTGCCTGAATGAAGACCGTTGTTTTGTGTTCCATGTCTGGCTGAGAGAGAAGAAAAACCTCACAGGCGCGGGTCTTCCTCTTGGCGCTTTTCTCTCTCTGAAGGGAATCCTGGCGCCGAGTCTAGAATGGATATTCCTCAGCTTTGTCATATGTAACGTGATCGTCGACTGACAGCTTCATCAGAAGACACTTTGGGTTTTCGCTCCTGAGGGGCGAAGTCTGATATGATGACTGAAAGACTTTCAGACAGCCTGTAACTCAGCAGTCATTCTCCACTGCAGCTTTCAGGAACCACACCCCTGAGTAGATGGAAATGCATTAACAACTTCTACGGGATGGGAGAATGTGAGGGTGTTTATAAGTTAACGAGGAAGCAGAACAAAGGTGAATGTAGAAGCCAACGGCAGAATGTCAATTCTGTAAATTCTTTTAAACCAATGAGAGATAGTTGATAGTTTCATGGAGATTGGGCCTCTTTTTATTTTGGGCAGTCCTTTTACTTCAGATGCCCACATCTCAGGACCTGTACATGGTTTTGGCTGCTTGCAGATTTGCTGTTGGGATGAGGCTGGTCGCAGGGTGAACATTTGCAATGGCCTAAATGGGTCGGCTTCTGGCTCTGTCGAGCTTAACGTTGTAAGGTATTTGCCTCTGCTAGTTTTGGTACCATCGTGAAGTAATTGACGAAATTGTACAAAATGTAGACACGGTTTGTGTATTGAAATTGGGATTCCAGATTTTTGAGGTTTAAAGTGTTGGTGGACATATACATGTATGGATTGGTGTTCTTTCGAATGGATTTTTTGAGTTGAGTATACGGACTTGTACCCACTGGGTGCATGAATAATGTAAAGGTACGACTGGAAGTAGTAGTAATGCCAGCAGCAAACAAAACAGAGATCACAAGTCAAGTAAGTCTGCGTGTTGGCTTGTGTTTTAATGAAGACCCATGCGGCTGGACGCTTCAGGAATCTTGCCCTTCAGCTCAGAAAGGTAGGCGCTGGTTTTTTATTTCGGTTTTGGTTGTTCCGGCTGGGAATTGTTTCGTGATTCAGTCGGATGGTTGTGTTCCGCGTGGCGAGGTTTTGAGTGCGTGGCGTCACCATGCTCGCCGTATTGTGAATTTATGTCCCAAATGGTTATGCAATAGAACCGTGTTTAGTCCTTGTGACAACCATAAAACCATCTGGCATTTAATGGGTTTAGTCCCGCGAGGGAATCTGAACGTTCTGGATTGTTACTGTTGCGTGAACCTCGAGCCGTTCACAGCGTGGAAACTATTTTTCAGTCGTTCCATGGGAATTGTTGCCTGCCTTATCCCTTTAAGACAACCCTTAATTTGATATAGGAATACATACTGGACCACGACGGTCGCTACATATGTTGATAATTTCGGTGGTTGCGCCGTGACTTTAACCTGACGTTGAGCGTGCGTAAGCTTCTGCTGCGTAGCAAACCGCGTCTTGCTTAGGATCACGTGCCTCCATTTTTGGAATCCAGTGAAAAAGCTGAATAAATCATTGTTCAGAGGTGGAAGACAAATTGTGTGACATTTCTTCAACGAATCTAGGCACCGTGAAGATGCTGGAGTATATTTGAGTTTAATATCGATATGACCTAGTGTTATTTGTTGTTTCAGCTTTTTTACGGTAAAATATCTGCTGTCATTATTGCCACAAAGTAACCTACCCCAATGGAATGATGTAAAGCAATGACTGTTGGGTGCAGAGTTACCGAAACTAGATAATGTCAAAGCTAAATATGGCCCCGTCCTTCCACAATGTGTCAGGAGAAGATACTCTATGAACTGTAACAAGGTTAATAAAGCGATATTAGTAGTTTTTGTCTCAAGGTGTCTGCCTGCCTCACCAGAGCAGAGACGTTCACCTTTCTATCCACATTACCGAGACCCGCCACCTTCCGTCAGAAGAGTCCTCCAGAACAGTTCAGTGCTCTGGTGTGGTGGGAGTAGAGTCTGTTCTCAGGTCAGTTTCCATGCAGCCTGAACCGACTTCTTTAAACGTGTGGGCTGCTCTGTTCGATTCCGTAAACCGGGATGCTTCAATGTCGGTCTCAAGTCCTTTCCTAGCCTTCGAGTGTATAATAATTAATAAGTTCATTTAATTGTTTGTGTAATGAATAGTTCAATAAGTTTATTGTTGTGCACATGACAAGATAAACCTGCTTTTCATGTAAGCTGAAAAGGTGAGGCCTGAGAACCGGAAGGCTTGTGTGTGGCAGGATGGAACCGCGGAAAACTGGAGGCTTGGAGACAGGGCCGCCAGCACCGCGGACCTAAAGGGGTACCCATTCACCAAAGCTCATCCCTGATAACACTAAAATCCATTGGTAGTTTAGGGTCTGGTTTTGATCATCCTATGACTTTTAAATCGTGCAAGCCTTGATTTGAAGAAGTTTAATTTCATACAAGGGTAGCAGTCATGAGAGCCATTTATGTTTACTTGGTGCTCTACCACCGTAGTGGATTTGAATTCCAGAAATATGTTTTAAAATTGTCCTCCTCATTTTACAAGTGAACTCAGAGCAGGAGTGGGGTGTGTTTTTGCGTCCCCACGGTGATTTACCTGCTGAGGACAAACTGTTTGTTACCAGAGCCCAGGAATCCAGATGGGCTGACAGGCGCCTGATGGAGGAGCTCGTGCTGAAGGAAGCTGATGGAGTCTGTCTGAAAGGCCCTGCTGGTGAGAGTCTGGTGGATGGCCCTTGCTGGTGAAGGGACCGTTCCTGTCCCCCGTGTGGGGTGGGTAGACTGAGTTTTCGAGCTCTGAGTGAGTCAGTCAAACACACTGCTCCCATTCTCGTAGTAAATACTGCCTACCACAAACTACCGCGTTTGTAACCATAATACTACCCAGAGCGGACTACAATCTTTTTATCACAATGCGAAGCAATGAATTCCGCTGTTTGTTCCGAGAGACCAGAACTCGTCTGAGGAGAAAGCTGATGAGGGACGGAGATGCTGAGGACGACATAGGAAATCGACAGAACAAAGGAATCTCGTAAATGTTACTTACATGGTTGACTTAAAGTGCAAAATACAGCTGTTACTTTGACATGCGTTAACCAACTACCGCTGTGTTTCTTACTAGAACGTGTTTCTGGAGTGGAGGCGAGCTGGTAGGGGAGCCGTGAATCTGGAGGATGTCCATCACTCTACCAACAAGGATTGTAAGTTTGTATTAACCTAACAAAGTGGAAATAAAGGGCTGAAAAATAAGACAAACTACATGTTTGTTAGCAGACATTGGGGCCAGACTCGCGCTGTTTGTTCCAGACCAGGACTCTGGCTGAGGAGAGCTGATGGAGCCCAGACTCTGGAGGACGACATCAACTCTACCAACCAGGAATCCTCGTAAGTTTGGCATAAATAAAACAGAGTGGAGACTCTGTTGTAACACAGGGATAGTTTGTCCAGTACAAGTTACGGCCATACTACAATGGTTGGTTACCAGACACTACAACAGCTGCTACTTTGTTACGCGCATAAGAGTCCAACTACTCCTGTGTTTGTGACCTTACCATTAGAGCCCAAACTACTCCTGTGTTTGTTACCATACATTAGAGACAAACTACTACACTGTTTGTAACCAGACCAGGAATCCATGGCTGAAGGAGCTGATGGAGGAGCCGTGCTGAAGGAGCTGATGGAGTTGTTCTGAAGGCCCTGCCTGGTGGAGGAGGCTGGTGGAAGCCCTGCCTGGTGAAGATGTCTGTCGTGGGGGTAGATGGAGCTCGACTCCTGGTGGATCATCACACTCACTGCCACTTCTCTCGTAGTATAACTGCTACCACAAACTACCGGCATTGGTACTGCAATATACCAGACGACTCACATCTGTTTAACATCTGTTGAAGCAAAGAATTCCGCTGTTTGTTCCAGACCAGGACTCTGTCTGAGAGCTGATGGAGGAGCTGAGATGCTGGAGGACGACTAGAAATCGACCACACAAGGAGATTCCTCGTATTGTAATTTACTTAATGTGATTTACAATGAAAACGTTAAAGGTGCAAAATTACAAAGCTGTGCAAAATACAGCTGTTACTTTGACATGCGTTAACCAACTACCGCTGTGTTTCTTACTAGAACGTGTTTCTGGAGTGGAGGCGAGCTGGTAGGGGAGCCGTGAATCTGGAGGATGACCATCACTCTACCAACAAGGATTGTAAGTTTGTATTAACCTAACAAAGTGAAAATAAAGGGCTGAAAAATAAGACAAACTACATGTTTGTTAGCAGACGTTGGGGGCCAGACTCGTGCTGTTTGTTCCAGACCAGGACTCTGGCTGAGGAGAGCTGATGGAGCCAAGACTCTGGAGGACGACATCACTCTACCAACCAGGATCCTCGTAAGTTTGCATAAAATAAACACAGTGGACTTTGTAACACAAGGATAGTTTGTCCAGTAAAAGTTACGGGCATACATATCTTACTGCGGGGTTTGTTACCAGACAAAACTACAGCATGCTACTGTTTAAGCGCCATAAGAGTCCCAACTACTCCTGTGTTTGTGACCTTACATTAGGAGCCCCAACTACTCCGTGTTTTTTACCTTACATTAGAGACAAACTACTACACTGTTTGTAAACCACAGACAGGGAATCCATGGCTGAAGGAGCTGATGGAGGAGCCGTGCTGAAGGAGAGCAAAATGGGAGTTGTGCTGCAAGGCCCGGACTCTGGCTGAGGAGAGCTGATGGAGCCAAGACTCCTGGTGAAGGACTGTCACTGTCGTAGGATACCTGGAGCCTCGTAAGTTTGCGATGAACAATAAACACAGTGGACTTTCTTGTAACACAGGTATTAGTTTGTCCTAAGTACAAGTTACGGCATACTACTGGGCATGTTGTTACCAGACGAAACTACAGCTGCTACTTTGTTTACCGCAGCCATAAGAGTCAAAGACTTCTCCGTGTTTGTTCAGACCATTACTGTTGAGAGCTCCATCTACAGCTGAGATGTTTGTGACCTTACATAAGAAATCGACCAACAACTGATTCGTTCGTAAACCATGTACATGACTTACATGGCTTGAGCTGGAAAGAAGTGCAGGAATAGCTGCTGAGAGCTGATGGAGTCGTGCGTGAACGGCACTACCTCGTGGAGGAGCTAGTGGAACGGATCTGGCACTGGTGAAGGCGAGCTGGTCGGGGAGCTAGATGAAGCTCGACGACTGGTGATCATCACATCTACTGCCACATCTCGTAAGTATACTGCTACTTAACCTAACAAAGTGAAAACTATAGGGCATGTAAAAATAAGACAAACTACTACATCTGTTTTTACCACATGTTGAAGCAAGAATTCCGCTGTTTGTTCCAGACCAGGACTCTGTCTGAGAGCTGATGGAGGAGCTGAGATGCTGGAGGACGACTAGAAATCGACCAACAAGGATTCCTTGTAAATTTGTATTTACTTACATGGTTGACTTAAAGTGCAAAATACAGCTGTTACTTTGTTACGCGCCATAAGAGTCCAACTACTCCTGTGTTTGTGACCTTACATTAGAGCCCAACTACTCCTGTGTCTGTTACCTTACATTAGAGACAAACTACTTATGTGTTTGTTACCTTTTAATTAGAGACAAATTACGTTTGTAACCAGACCAGGAATCTGGAGGACTGATGGAGAAGCCGTACACCTGGAAGGCAAATCCTGAGGACAACCAGGACTTTACCATCAAGGATTCCTCGTAAGTTTGCATTATCTGGGCGTAGGGGGCTGGGGTTCAACCCTCAAACCAATGGTGCCGGGTTCAAGTCCTCAGAATACAGTGATGCGTCCTTGAGCAAGGCGCCCTAAAGCCTGCCTGCTGCTTAATGACTTATCTTTGGTTCAGATAATGTTGCATCTTTTGAATATTGAACCTAATCCATGTCCTTGTTTGGAGGCAGACTACTGAGCTGAACCTCACCTGATCCTGTTTGGTCGGGGGTAGACACACCTGAGCTGAACCCGCCCTGATCCTGACATCCTGCTGGTCCCGTCTCCTCAGTTCATCTGAGCCTCGTTCTCCAGACGACCTGCTGAGCTCAGCGGTCTGAGGCTAATGATTCAGTGACCTCCAGTGGGAGTGACCTTCTTGACCCCACATGTAACCGTGTGCTTCCACACGCCTTTCCTTCACGTCTGTCACTAACCTCACTACTTCACTACTCTCTATTGCTTCCTCTTCTTCTTTCTCTGTGGTTCAAACCTTTACACTGAAGGCGCGTCTTCCTGCCCTCAGAGGGTTCAGCGTTAGGGTTGAGAGTCAGGGTTTAGAGTCAGGGACAGAGCCGGTCAGGGAGGACTGCTTTTACACAAACCTCTTCACTTGCTTTCGGAATGGTGACATTTTGAAAAGATTCATTTGGGAAAATGTTTTCCTCTGCTTTGCAAAATTGTATTAAACTTCTGTCAAGTGTTTATATATTAAAATCCCACATTGACTTCTACATGTTTGGTGCGGTTCATTTAATTGTCCTTTAACTTGGTTAATGTCAAGCACAACTCCTGCAATACATTAAATATACATGATTGTTATCCAGCAATGTTCACATAATCCATTTTGTAAAAATATGAAACCTCCATAATACTACTAAATTGAAGCCTATTCATGTATTTAACAATGTACATACTGCCCCGCAGGCCATTCTCTGCTACTACACCACGTTCAATCCACCAACCCGTCTCACGTCAATGTTCTATAGCTACGTTAGTTCAAACGGAAAATGTAGTTTGTGTGAGACTGTTGTCCAGCAGAGGGAGCTGTCATACACCTTAATTATACAGGAATGTCTGTGTATTTTCAATTTTAAAATGTTCATGTGCTGGTCTAGTTTGTCTGCAAATAACTGACTCCAGCAACAGGATTGGTCGAAACCTATGAAGTGAAATAAAAGCCCAGTTCACCAGATCGGAGGTCAACTGCGGTCAGATTTTGGATCATGAATGTATAGACTCAGTGGAACGACGTCTGAGCTAAATATTAACCACCTGGAACTTGATGCGTTTCCTGGAGCTCGGACGACGGCAGGAAGCGTGTTTACCGGGTCGATTAGGCCCTGAACGCAGACCCTGAACCCAGACATCCTAATCACAGACCCTGTGTTTAATTAGCCCCGAATATAATTTTTGTGTTAAAATAAATAAAAGTAAAAATATTTAATTATTTATAAGTAGCCTAGTCTAGATAGTCCTTGCAAGAGAAAAAACAGTTTAAAAACATAACCTGTTTACCACCTCAAGTGAATTAATCTATCCTATCCCCAGTCAGATGTGTGTGTGTGTGTGTGTGTGTGTGTGTGTGTGTGTGTGTGTGTAAAGTCTGTCTCACTTGTATTCATTTTACTCTGAAATAACTTGAATGGAACTTTAGACATTTGGGGATAAGCAGCAAAGCAGTCGGGTAGCTATTTTAAGCTATAATAAACTGCGTATTTTGTTTATTTAGGTGAAGCATTATGAAAAAATATTCATGGGAATAAAGCATATAATTTTGGCATTTACGTTTTTCGTCTGGGCTAAGCCCCGGATGTTTATGAAACCTAGAAACACCCCTGGTTCGAACTACCCGTTTTACAAATATGTCTATATTTATGTATCGCAAATACCATATGTGTATTCTTATTTTACAAAACAGCAGTATTTTGCTACACATAGTGTTAAAATCAGCAACTGCGGCAAAAAATCACGTGGTAAAACATTCTGGATTCGTTACCATGGAAATGTTTACTCAAATCGCAGTCTCATTGGTCAGAAAAACCAAACAGCTAGCACAGCTCACTGATTGGTTCTTTTAATATCCATTGAAGACCAATACAAAAACGCGCTTTTTACAAACTACTCAAAGTCCAGGAAGTTGACAGGTCCGTGGTGCAAAGAACCAAACGAGACCTTTAAATCAACTCAAATACAAACGAAGGAGCCATTACTTGGGACTTATTTCAATCGGGAAAGGGGCAAGGACATACTAACGAACGGTACACCCCCCTTACATCTGGAAAGTATGTATTTGTGTTTAAAAGTAATTTAACATCGCATCTTACTTTTCTCCTTCCACCACTTGTGCTACCAGTGTTGTGCATTGTAACTGTTATCCCATTTGCCACTACACAATGGACGCCAGTGTTGTTTTAGCGTCAATGGGCTTCAATTCCCAGCTTGGTTTTCACGTTAATGAAATGTATCAGGGGCTGTGCTTGTCTTTGGTTAACCATAAAATGTGTGTTCGTTTTGGATATTTGAATTTGCATGCAGCGTACCCCGATATAACGGCATTTCAATAAGATACTATCGGGCTAGGCGCTAGCTCTACCTCTGCATTCATAATAGCTCTAGCTCTGCATTCAGATAAATATTCTTTTGTATGCCATTACTTGTGTTGGCACTTTGTTGGTTAGTGTTGGCAAGTTTTCCAGTTAGTATATGATCAATGGATTTACTGATGTTTGTTTATTCGAACAAAAGCTCACGTATGTGTTGCATTTTGTTTAATTAATATCTCATACTACCTTTGCAGTCTTTCAACAGCCCACATATTATTATTCCCGCTCCTAAAGTCATTATGGAACCAATATCAGTACTGCGGTCAGCAAAGTCAAAACAAAATCCAAAGTGACTACACCAGGTATGATGGCCTCTTTGTGTAAAACAACTGGTGAACAGTCATAATGTAAATAGTTGGGCTTGAAATCCATCAATATATGTATTTTCTCTCTACATAGGTTGAAGAATGAAGAAAATCGGATCCCTGGAGACTCCAGGCCTTCTAAAAATCAAACTGTGCCTCAGTTCCTTAAGAAAGATGTTGAGAACAAGACCCCAGGGAGCACTGGGAATGACCAAAAGACGACTGTTAAACCGGGCTCAAGCAGACTTCCAGTCCTTGCAAAGTCCCTCAATCTTCAGATCTCAAAGGAATTTGCACAATTCCACAAGAGTTGGGAGGATAAACCTTTGGCTGTAAGTGCATCTTGTCCTTCTGCTTATTAACCCAAATGTTTTATTAACACAAGCACTTTTTTTTAAATGTCTGTTTCCCTCTGGCATTTTCTTCATAGGGAAAAACCAAGTCTAAGCAGCCATGCACCAAGCCCATGCCTTTCAATTTCTCTCAGCCGAGGAGCAAAGAAACAGCACCCCAAAACCAAAGAGTTCTCAGGACATTAACACCAAGGGTTGGCAGGGATGAAAATACATTGAACTCTAGGTATTCAAATAGGAACAATGTGAATGGAAAAACTCCAAGGAAAGAGTTTGGTGTAGACTTTGCATCGCAGCTCTCTATCACACAAAAACTGGCTACAAGAAAACCAGAGTCATCTGTTATTCAAGCTCTGAATAGAGATTTGACGGAAAGAATGGAGACACTTAAAGGAACTGGGCCTTCAAGTGCTGTGTCCTCGGCATCCCGTGCTATTAAACCAATGACTTCATCGAAGGTGTCCGTTCAACCGGATGATAAAACCATGCATCAGTACACCTTCGCTGCCTCGGCCCAGGTGTCAGCAAGCCAAGAGAGTACAGAGGCTTGTCTGAATAATCTGGATCTGCTGAGTATCAAAGACCCTTACAAAAAGCAGACTTTGCAGGCTGCTGTTGCCGCTTAGTTCTTCCAGTGGTTCAGATGGTATGTACGGTCAATCTTTCCCTCGCATCTTGTTTTCATGAGAACGAGAACAACTTTTGAAAAATCTTATTTTATTTTTGTTACTTAGGTAAAGAAGAGGCCTTCAAACTTGACCATGCAGCCCTGCTCAGTATCCTGCGAAACGAAGGGGTCGGGGCAAAGCATGTGGGCGTTGTAACCCCAGAGTCCACCAAGCCCTGTAACTATCAAGTACGTCTTATTTGGACTAGCCTTCTATTGTTTACCTGGTGTAAATGAAAGCGTGGCATATTTTACTGTTGAGGGTTGACAGTGTGACTGCTCTCTGGCGTCTCCTGATTGCCAGTCTTCCAGGTGGTGATCATTGTAATGGCTGACACCCATGCTGGCTGAGCTATATAAGCTGTAGGAGTCATCCACTTGCTCTCTCTCCTCCTTGACGTATCGATTTGTTTAGATTGTTTGGTTAGCTTTGCACATGCACCACATTCTGCTATTATTGTTAAACTTAAAGCCATGTGTGGTCTCCTCTTTGTCGTTCCCTTAAGCCGGACTGTGACAGTGATCAGGCAACCATTTTGTGGTTGGTATAATATTCTGTGCCTGAAAAGCAGTTCCGAACACAAGCAGTTTATTTGGATGTTATCTTTTTTTTTCAGCGGATATCTGTCATGAAGAGCCACGCAAAGGCTGGAGCCACCACAGGTTGGCAGAAAAATTATGTTTTCATCCATCACAGCTACTTCAAACTAGTTAAACTTTAAAACTCTATGGTAATGATACAGGGTAAATAGTTGAGCCACTACATTTAATTACTAATAGTTTAGCTTGATATTGTTTTACTATTCTTTGTTTTACGATTACTATGATTATTACTTTTCTTTATATTTTTGTTAAAAATCGTGTCTTTTTTTAAAAGCCTGTAATGCCAACAGCTTCTTAAGTATTGTTTGGTGTACAGCACATCTCAGGGATGCTAGCAATGATTTAGTTGATTTCTGCGTTGCATAATTTGTGTTCTTTTACCCTAGTAGGACCAAGGAGAGTGGCCCTGCACTCTCTAGACCCTGCAGCCATGCAAAGCACCATCCATCGGGAGGGTTTGAAGGCCGGGGGAGCCCTGGATAAAACCCCCAGCAGGAAAGCCTGTCAAGCAGGCAGCGGAACCGCCATCAACACAGTAAGTCGGTGCCTGAACATGTTGTCCCTGATGTGATGTGATGTGAATTTAATGAGCAAGGTGGGTCTTTATTCACATCCCAGGCTAGGAGAGTCCCTGTGACCAATCGTCGGGGAGAGTCAGCAGGGGGACCGGCAGGTTGGACCGCTGCTGTTGTTGTTGTCGTCGTTGTTGTTTTCTGAAACCAGTTTGCTTGTGATTTGCACTGGAAACATGGCTTCTTGTGTTATTTTGAAATCATCTCTGGACATGCCACACGCAGGAACCCCCGCCATGAAGGGGACCCCCCAGAGAGTGCCAAACACCAGGAACCAACCCATGTCTGCCATGGCCAGTGTGCATGTATGTCTGCAGGTTCTGCCCATGTGTTCCTAGCCCTGGCTCTCTTTACAGCAGACCCTTCTCCCTAACGTGTGTGTGTGTGTGTGTGTGTCTCGGTTTCTATACATTTAGAAAAAGGTTTTTTCGGCACGCCCAGTGTCACACAATCTCCCGGCCTGCCCTTCAGAACCCCAGCCGCAGCATGAGGTGAGCAGTGGAAAGGGAAATTAAAGAAACGCTTGTTAACGCCAATCAACTGCTATTGTAGATGCATGATAAGTTGCATACCGGTATATGACGTATTTCTGGATTACACCACAGATCCTTCACTCGGATGCTGGTACGGATAAACATTGAGACGATTGTTCTTTTATCGACAGGATGTGGTCCAAAGACTTTTTGAAGATCAGGACGACGAGGAAAACATGGCCATTTCTGACAGAGGACCGGATTCACACGCGGATCAACTCGCTGACCTAGCCTCCACTGTGAGCCATCCGAACCCAACGCACACACCCAACAAACCGGCCCGACGCACAAACCCGACGCGCAAAAGGACATCCAATCCAATTCCACATTTGGTCTTTATGTTTTTTTTTTTTATATTCCTGAACCGACCTCTGTGCGGACTAGGAGGCTGGGATCCGCTGGGCTGACGGAGGCCACCGGGCGGAGGAGGCTGAGGGGGAGCAGGAGAAGAAGGGCGGTGCGGGGCAGGGGCCCTTCCTCCAGGAGCCCCACAGGGAATCGGTCATCTTCTTCTCGACGGGGAAGAAGCTTCTCCGGGCCCCTCGCGTCGAGAAGCCGGAGGGCCCCGTTCAGGCGGTGCCAGAGAGGGAGGTCTCGGACGCCCAGAGAGCGACGGCCCCGGGACCCGTCGGCGTGCAGCCCGAGTTCAACGTTCCCACCCTGGGAAAGCACTTTGCTTCCAGTTTCCAGCGAGGTGTGTGTCTGTGTCTGTGTGTGTGTGTGTGTGTGTGTTAACCACTACATACTAATCATTACTTGTTTTTTCCAGAATTTGCTCTGCAGTCCTTGAGTAACTTTAACTTTTTCCACCGCCGCCCCATGTGGTTTTAAATGTCCACTTGCCGTTTGCCTCTTCAGACTTCCTGATCCGAAAGACCTGTGCAGCCGCGAGCCCCGCTGTAGCCTTGCTGCTCAAGCGCCGGCTCCTATTGGACGAGCTTCGCCTGGATGAGGAAGTGGCCACCTACATCGGCTGCTCAGCCCCTGACACCCAGTCGTTCCAGCGGCCCAGACCCCGCTGTGGAAACCCCCTGGCCTCCTTTATGCACTTCCAGGACTCGACTGTGAGCTCCACATCTTCTTTTCCCAACATGCTAATCAATTGCACGTCGTTATCGTTATTGTTATTTTTATCATAACCCTAGTAATTATTCTCATTGATTTAATTCTAATGACAGGTAATGGCACATTTCATTGAAGAAGATGCTCAAATGTAATGTTTCATAGAAAATATCAAATTAAATGCTCACAGAAAATATCAAATGTGGACCATATTGTTTAAACTTGTTTTGATTTTGTCTTTCAGACTTTTGTGCCTGTGGGATGTGAAGGCTCCCCTGGTTCTGCCTCTCCGTCGAGGGAGAGATGAATCTTTGCACTAGCAGTCTTTCCTCGTGTTACTGTTTTCTTATGCTTGTCAAACACTGTAGTAGCACACGCACTATGAAGGAACCACAGCAGAGTTCCATAGGCAACTTGGACTCTGAATGCATTTTCCTTTATTTATATTCATCCATCACAGTATACATCAAACATCTGTGCCTAAAAGTGTTAAATAATGTAGTTATTCATTTTTTGACGCGTTATTTTTTTATAATTTGAACTATTCTCTGTGTTATGCTTTATATTGTGAAACTTAAACGTGGTGTGTGGACCTTAAATATGAAATCTATGTTAATTGTTCAATGTTTGTATAAATTGGCTGTTTTCAGATCCTTGTGTTTTTTTTACAGTAGCTTATTGGATGAGTTTGTACGTGGTATGTTGACACCGACATGAAAGTAATGCTTAAAAACTAGGGGGAGTATATAGGCGACAACATGTAGTCCGTAGTGTTAGGACATATGCCATTGGTCAAGGTCCAAAATATATATATATATAAAAAAAGAAGACTTTGATATAGATACTTGCCCAACTCGATTCACACTGTAGCAATATTAAAAAGTGAAAGTAAGAATAGCCTTTTCTGCACATTATTTATGTTCAGAGTCTGTTCCAGTTTTGTTTTTTTCCTTGTTCTGAAACCGTCCAATCCAGGTGGTCAGACACGACTCGTGTATATTTAGCTCGGATGTGTGACAGAGTGCTTGTGTTGGAGATTAAGTCACGGGAAAGAGATGCCTATAAAGCCCGCTCCCTCACCCCTTCCTCCCCTGAGAAGACAAGAGTGTGCAGAGAAGCAGTAGCACTCGATTTCTGCTCCTTTTCTCTCAACCAAGCTCTGTTTGGTTCCCCTGGACAAATGTCCAAGACTTTACAGTCAGGCACCATGGACCCCACCAAAATGGGAGTGGGTCGCTCCATTGCTGTGCTGACCTCGGGAGGCGATGCCCAAGGTAAGCGGTGGGTTGTACCACAATAAAGAGGAGGGAGGAAGCAGTGTTGTTGTTGTGGCTTTGCCACAAAAATGCACCTTTTAATAGATGACGGCTAAGAAAAGATGCCAGTGAAGCAGTCGCTGTGGAAACGGCCATGGTTACTAAGGTTAAAGAGCAGATGTCAAGCGTTGTTATACATACTTGATTATAGAACAATATTTTGACAGCATCCCAATATAAGCTCCGGACAAACTCATTTTGAATGTGAATGGCTTGATCTGGTTAATGAGTTGAAAGCAGATTGCCGTCAAACATTGTACATAGCAACAATTTGCAAACCATCACAGTACAGTCAATCTAAGGTCTACACCTTGATCACCTTTAATGTGTCTGTAAACTACACCCATTAATCAAACTTTTAAACCTGTATCTTAAACTTTAGTTATTAATCATCTAACCTTTTGATGGTTAGATGATTAGGTGTTCTCTTTTAGGTGTCTTCTTTCTATCTCTAGTATCGTTGCCCTGTGCATAGCTTGACCATAGTTACCTTAGTAATGGTGCTTGGTGTCGCCCTCTAACCTTTTGCATTCGATCTTCAGCGAGCCCTTGTCCGTTTGGTTCGTCCCTCTGTCACAGTTACAGTCCTAATTTTAGTAACTGTGACCTTTTTCCGGAATGGACGGGTCCACAGCTGCCATGTGCTGAAATCAGAGACTGTACGGCAAACTGCAATTACAGAAGACTCACACTATGGCCTTTAGGTTTACATAGCCGCACTTTGACATTTGTATTTTCTTTGACTTGGTATAAACTATTTCTGTCCAAACTGACTACAATAACCAAGTAAGAATAACCAAGTATCCCTTCAGGTGCTTTATGTCCCCTCAAGTTACAAATCATTGGGATTGAGTGACCTTTTCATTTCCAAAGGTCAGAGGTGAAGTGATGTGTGATGTTGTTGCCTTAGCCGTGGCGTCAGTGTACATCGTATGATGGATCTTGTTTTCATTTTTGAAGTGTCAGTTGCGGAGGTGGAGATTCGATGGCCGCAATGTAAAAAGTCCTCCCTGGTATGATGAGTCAATAGTTAGGGTCTGAATGTTAGTTATATTCAGCAGACCATCACCAACTTCTACCTTTATTTTCTAAACCAGGGGTTTTGCTTGTTTGACTGCTTGTTTGTTTTTTTTAAACCCCAAACTGTCCAACTTAATGAACCTTCTCCACTACTTGTGTGTAACAGGTATGAATGCAGCTGTGAGGGCGACTGTCAGAGTTGGCCTTTACACTGGCGCAAGCGTCTTTTTTGTCCATGAGGTATATCATATTAATTGATATTAAACACTGCAAACTATTTCACTACACCGACAGTATTTACACATTTATTTTCAGATTTTCAGACTGAAAAGCAACAGCCGGTATCACTGGCTGTCAGCACATATTTGTTGGATAATACATAAAGTATCATGTTGTCATGTGCACCAGGGCTATCAAGGACTGGTGGATGGAGGAGATAACATCAAGCAGGCTTCTTGGGAGAGTGTGTCCATGATGCTGCAGCTGGTGTGTATTTAGAATAGCAAAAAACTGAGCATGTATCATAAGCATCACACTTAAAGATGTGAGGTTGTGAAAAGGCATTCAGAGGTAAAAAACTTAAGCTCTGGCTGTTGTAACCAAAATTTACATTCAGGTTTTAAGTAATGGTTTAAAGCAGTATTGGTTTAAAGGTCCCATGACATGCCACCAGGTGTGGTGTGATCTATCCGTCACACATCTGGACATGGACATGCGGCATGCCCACCTGTGATGTCATAAGGGGCAGATTTCCAAAACGGCTTGTAACGGCTAATTACACCACACCTGGTGGCATGTCATGGGACCTTTGATCCATTAGACATTTCAAGATTGCGATTTTTGAGGATCCATTTACGGGGGGGAAGATTTTCCAACCAATGTCAGCACTGATACCTTAAGTCAAGGTCTATATTCAACCAGTTTACCTTGGTAACAGAAGCCTTAAATTGTATCCGACTTGCTACCGTGACAAAAAAGGTTGGCAGAGTGAGGAAGTTATAAAAGAGGAGCTTCATCTATCAATCATGCCTACACAAATGAACTGCATCAACCCCATCTATCTCCCATGCCAGGGTGGCACCGTGATCGGCAGTGCCCGGTGCAAGGACTTCCAAACCAGGGAGGGCCGCATGAAGGCCGCCGGCAACCTGGTGAAACTCGGCATCACCAACCTGTGTGTGATCGGAGGTGACGGCAGCCTCACCGGCGCCAACCAGTTCAGGACAGACTGGAGCGAACTGCTGGTGGACTTGATAAAGGCTGGTGAGCGACAAGACCGTGGGCGGGAATCGGGGAATGCAGTTCATTGCCGGAAATCTCATAGTAACTCTGACTCTGACACATTGGTTCCTGTTGTCGATTCGTTTGTGTGTACAATAACCTGTGATTGACTTTTGTGTCTTCAGGTAAAATTACCAAGGATGAGGCGAGCAAATCGTCCCACCTCAACATCGTTGGCATGGTGGGGTCCATTGACAATGACTTCTGCGGAACTGACATGACCATCGGTACGGACTCGGCCCTGCACCGCATCATCGAGGTGGTGGATGCCATCACCACCACAGCACAGAGGTCAGAGGCACTGGTCCCTTAGCCCCTCAGAACATCATGCACACACCACTGGAGGACTTGGTTTTGGATGAGATGTAGCTAGTTATTTCGTATGATTTACTAACCGACTACAAAGTTGTCAGTTTAAAGGTATAGTCTGTAGAATTTGGAGGCATCTACCGGAACAGACTTTGCCGAAATGTAATATATTATTCTTAGTTTTATTAGTGTATTGTGGAAAAGCTACGACGTAGCTTTTCCTATGGCGTGGGAGGGCTGACGGTTATTCAGTCTGTTGCACTCTGCAACCTCACTGCTAGATGCCTCTAAATCCTACACACTGCACCTTTAATTCATCGTAAAATCACTGTTCTTGATCCTTCATCTAGTTAAAAGCATAGTTTACATAATGTGTCTAACTTTAGAATATTCTTTCTATTTGATACAGCCACCAGAGGACTTTTATTCTGGAAGTGATGGGCAGACACTGTGGGTGAGTCATTTCTTACTGTGGGTGAGTCATTTTCTCTGTGTACAGTGTCTGTCTGTCTGTCTGTCTGTCTGTCTGTCTGTCTGTCTGTGTCTGTCTGTCTGTCTGTCTGTGTGTCTGTGTGTCTGTCTGTCTGTCTGTCTGTGCTGTGTGTCTGTCTGTCTGTCTGTCTGTCTGTCTGTCTGTCTGTCTGTCTGTCTGTCTGTCTGTCTGTCTGTCTGTGCTGTCGTCTGTCTGTCTGTCTGTCTGTCTGTCTGTCTGTCTGTCTGTCTGTCTGTCTGTCTGTCTGTCTGTCTGTCTGTCTGTCTGTCTGTCTGTCTGTCTGTCTGTCTGTCTGTGTGTGTGTTGTCTGTGTCTGTCTGCTGTCTGGTGTGTCTGTCTGGCTGTCTGTTGTTGTCTGTCTGTCTGTGTGTCTGTCTGTGTGTGTGTGTGTGTGTGTGTGTGTGTGTGTGTGTGTGTGTGTGTTGTATGCGTATGCAGAATAGTCAGTGTAACAGAAATGTGTAAACACTGGGCTGGTGTCATATTTACCTAATGTTGTGAATACCTTGCCCTAATATTGACTTTGAACTCATACTACGTGTGTGTGTGTGTGTGTGTGTGTGTGTGTGTGTGTGTGTGTGTGTGTGTGTGTGTGTGTGTGTGTGTGTGTGTGTGTGTGTGTGTGTGTGTGTGTGTGTGTGTGTGTGTGTGTGTGTGTGTGTTCTTGCACAGCTACCTGGCCCTGGTCACAGCCCTATCCTGCGGCGCGGACTGGGTGTTCATCCCTGAGATGCCTCCAGATGAGGGCTGGGAGGAGCATCTTTGCAGGAGGCTGGCAGACGTACGTCTTCAATACATACCCATACACATCCCCGGATGCCGTGTGGCGCTCTTCGTTTAATTGTTGTGGTCTGTTGTAGCAAAGGGGAAGAGGCTGTCGTCTGAATGTCATCATTGTGGCTGAGGGTGCCATGACAAGAGCTGGAAAACCCATCACCTCTGACCAGCTCAAGCAGGTAGGCTCCTCCCCCCCAGAGGCAAAACATGGCATTTGTATATGTCGTATAATGTGCTCTATAACACAGGTGGTGTGTTGTAGCTTGTGACTGACAGGCTGGGCTTTGACACGCGAGCAACCGTCCTTGGACATGTGCAGAGAGGTGGAACGCCTTCTGCCTTTGACAGAATCCTGGTAGGCATCCAGATAAATGGCAAAACGTTCTTCTTCTGTGACTCCACTTAGCCATCCCATTTGCAACGTTTGTGCGTAAGCTGCCAGTCCACTATTAGACCTCTCTATCGATACTACCTGTACATACTCATACTACAATAACTATTCGTCGATATACATCACTGCAGTCCTGATGGATAAGGCTGATAGACTGACTACAGTGATAACTTCGAAGAATTTCAACAATAACTACAATAGTACCATACAATATGGCTGCCTTGCAAAATATATAACCCAATAATGTAATACCTCTTTTTGCATTGTACATTTTACTTTGGACTACCAACTACAATTTAGCTTCAACTAGCCATGAGGCAGTTCTCTAGAGTATGACTGTCCTTCCCTCCCCCCATCACCAGGGCAGCAGGATGGGAGTGGAGGCTGTGATGGCTCTCCTGGAGGCCACCCCAGAGACCCCGGCCTGCGTGGTCAGCCTCTCAGGGAACCAGGCCGTCAGACTGCCCCTCATGGAGTGTGTACAAGTGGTATGTCCCCCCCCCCCCATCCCCCGTCTTCCCAGCCCGACCTTCAGCCACCTAAACACCCCTCCAATATACTGTACTTCCTCCTGTACCAGGTGTGACATAACCCTCTGTCCTCTCCCCAGACTAAGGATGTCACGGCAGCCATGGCAGAGGGCAGATTTGAGGACGCGATCAAGCTGCGTGGAAAGTATGAATGTGGGCTTTGGACTAATGTCTAGAAGAGCTCACGTTTAGATCTTGGATTGAATGCATTGGTTAAATACCGCACTTGAGTCATGTCATTTGCTTGGTTTGCATTGCACAGGAGCTTTGAGAACAACTGGAACACATACAAGCTTCTTGCCCATATCAACCCGCCAGACGCAAAGGTGACTGAAACGACAAAGTCTAATTGAACCCCCTCCACCCCGCTTTCTCCTCCTCCCTCCATCTTAAACCCTGTACCCGTCTCTCTGATTCCCAGAGCAACATCAACGTGGCCGTCATGAACATCGGCGCGCCATGCGCCGGTATGAACTCTGCGGTGCGCTCGGCTGTCAGGCTCGGCATGATCCAGGGACACACCATGCTGGCGGTGCACGACTGGCTTCGATGGGCTCGCACACGGAAAAGTACGTACAGACGTATATAATTGATGCCCGTCTGTCTGGTCTAAAAATAGTGCACTTTTGCTCAAACAACACACCTCAAAGTTTAGATAAGGAGTAAGGAGGACCTTGGTTTGTCTCCCTTGGAGAAGTTCTAATTCGAAAGACACCAAGAGTCCATGTTTTATTGTAGTGCATTGTATTGTAGTTGTTGTCTAGGTCAATTGGTAAAGCATGGCGATAACACAACCAGGGTAAGAGGTTCAGATTCCAACTTGGACCAAGGCAAGGATTGCCCACACGTCATTGTAATATGCTTTAGATGAGAAAGTGCATATACATTTAGTTTGTTATGCAAATAGTCATTGTAGCCGTACTTTGTGTTTTTCAGTAGATTGCCACCAACTCACTTACTGGTTAGGTATTAGTCTTATTATAATTCATTTCCTAACACTTATCTCTGGTCCCAGATTGAGCCACTTTCATGGACTCATGTGAGCGGCTGGACTGGCAAGGGCGGGTCGATGCTCGGCACTAAGAGGTACAACATTATTGATCATACTTCAAATACATGATGGATGGTATTACAATATTACATTTTGCCGTTCACCAAGCTCATCATTCTGCTAACGATTGTTACGATTGTTTCAATCCTTAGAACCTTGCCAGGAAAGATGATGGAGCAGATCAGCTTGAACATCAGCAAGTTCAATATCCACGCAATGGTGATCATCGGTGGCTTTGAGGTATGGTCTGGTCCACCTCGTCTAATCTCCCGGTTAACCTGTCACTCCTTCTGACATCACAAGTGGGCGTGTCCACCTAGATGTGTGCTGGATAGATCAGTCTACCAGCCTACCCAGTGGACCGTAGCAAACGTTACTCATCTATCCTAGGTGGACACGCCCATTTGTGATGTCAGTAGAGGCAGATTTTCAAAACTGCTTGTAACGGCTAATCACACTAAACCTTGTGCATTTCTTCCCAACCCTGTCCTCGGGGAAGTCTTGGTACTTTTTGTTCATTATCTTATCTAAGTATTCCCACGAGAAACTGACCTGCGGCCGCTACCTCCCCACCTGCAGGCCTTTGTGGGCGGCCTGGAGCTGGTCCAGGCCAGGGAGAAGTACGAGGAGCTGTGCATTCCAATGGTGGTCATTCCTGCCACCGTCTCCAACAATGTCCCCGGCTCTGACTTCAGCATCGGCGCGGACACTGCTCTCAACACCATCGTCGCTGTCAGTACTGTCCCCACCGCACATTCACCAACACACACACACGCACACACGACACATGCGTGCGTGCGCACACAGACACAGACACACACGCATGCACATACACACACACGTACACACACACACACACACACACACACACAACACAACACACCACACACACACACACACACACACAACACACACACACACACAACACACACACAACACACACACACACACACACACACACACACACACACACACACACAATGACTTTAAATCACTACCAGAATATAAATCCGTAATGAACCAACCATGTTACTATGTTTTATTTAATTTACAAATGATTCAAGGTTCATAACTACAACTGTCAAACATCTGACATTTAATTCTGAAATATGGTAACGATAATACATGAGAACCTCACATCACACACTCAACGTTACACTACCTCACGTGTAACTCTGTGCCTTATAATACGAAGCATTACTTTTCAAAACTCAACATATTACACCGGCTAACGCTGTTTTTGTTTTTTTACCCTCAGACCTGTGACAGGATCAAGCAGTCTGCTGCTGGCACCAAGCGTCGAGTGTTCATCATAGAAACCATGGGCGGCTACTGTGGCTACCTGGCCACCATGGCCGGCATGGCTTCCGGAGCAGACGCGGCCTATATCTATGAAGATAAATTCAACATTAAGGACCTGGAGGTGGGATCGCAGAGCTACGGCATTATTCAATAGACAGACATGACTGTTTGAGGTTTAAACTTAAAAATAAATGTTCTAATTTTCTTTACAGCTGAATGTGGAGCATCTTGTGCAAAAGATGAAGACAACGGTGAAGAGAGGGCTGATTCTCAGGTATGTTTGATGTTTTTTGTCTTGATTAAGGATAGGTGCATGTATACATGCTGTGATCATGGTCCAAACTTGGATAAAAACCAACACAAGTTAAACTCATGTATGATTTATGACCACTCTGTTTTCATCATAGGAACGAGAACTCCAATGCCCATTACACCACAGACTTCATCTTTAACCTGTACTCAGAGGAAGGCAAGGGGGTCTTCGATTGCCGCAAAAATGTCTTGGGACATATGCAGCAGGTCTGTAAGCATGGCTAGAGTTTTATTTTGCACACTTGAACTATAGCACTTTTATTAATAATAATAACACGAATACTTTGTGTCTGATATAGTTTCTGAATTATGAACATCTTTGCATAGGGCGGAACCCCAACACCTTTTGATAGAAACTTTGGCACCAAAATGGGTGCCAAGTCTGTCCTATGGCTGACTGAAAAAGTGAAGACCTGCACTAGACACGGTAAGTAGATCTAAGGAAGTTTCAGTGGGTTCATGTGAACTTCACAGATCGGGATCCTTCCGTACCAAGGGATCATGGTAAAGTTGCTTCAGCGATTCTATTTAGTGTTAATGGATCTATTTGAATCCTTCTTCAGGGCGCATCCATGCAAACACACCAGACTCTGCCTGTTTGCTGGGCATGAAGAAAAGATCACTCTGCTTCCAGCCCCTGGTCGAGCTGAAAGAGGAGACCGATTTTGAGTAAGACCCATTACATTAACATAAACAGTGTTTGAAAAGTGATTTCATTTGGATTCTGGTAGTTCGTCCAGGGTACTATTCTAGGTCATAGTTTATAACATATACCATTCTGTTTGTGTGCTTGTGTTTAATCTGTGTGTGTGTGTGTGTGTGCCTGTGTGTGTGTGTGTGTGTGTGTGTGTGTGTGTGTGTGTGTGTGTGTGTGTGTGTGTGTGTGTGTGTGTGTGTGTGTGTGTGTGTGTGTGTGTGTGTGGTACAGGCATCGTATCCCCAAAACTCAGTGGTGGCTGAAGATCAGGCCAATCATGAAGATCCTGGCCAAGTACAACATCGAACTGGACACATCTGAGCATGCCAACATGGAGCACGTGATCAAGAAGAAGGGTTCCCTGTAGTAGTCTGCAGAAAAGTGGAGCTTACAAGAGAATCCTACTGAGGATCCTCTGTTAAACATTGTGATCTCCATTTGGCTTCCCGTTAGCCTTAAAGTCACAATGTGTAACATATCAACCAGCTCCTATCTTAAAATAATCTGGAAAAATCTGTAGTCAATGGTGATCATTAGGTATTTTGATGTTATCAATTAAATCACATCCTATAACTGATATTTTCTACAAATAAATAATACTGTCCAGCCCGTAACTCTCTTTGTTTATAAGAATCGCAATGAGCCAC
This sequence comes from Melanogrammus aeglefinus, assembly GCA_900291075.1. Classification (NCBI taxonomy): domain Eukaryota; kingdom Metazoa; phylum Chordata; class Actinopteri; order Gadiformes; family Gadidae; genus Melanogrammus; species Melanogrammus aeglefinus. The sequence goes on from OLKM01001946.1 coordinate 22,758, forward strand.
ACACTGCCAGTGAGAGTGGACAGGACACTGTTATTACCCACGTACTAACTTGGAGGGCCTGAATCTTACCCATTGCGACTTTAATGAGGAGACTTTCTGTCTAAGTTGGCTTCCTGCACTTCCCCATTTTATGGCACACATTTTGTAAGCGGTTATTTGTGTGCATTTCAAGAACCATATTAAACGTGTGTCACAATAATGACTAAGTGTAATTTTTTAGGCGTTATTACTTCAGTACTTTTTTTTTATAAAACTAAGCTGTCTTCCTTTTATATATTGTGAACATGTTGAATATAGCAGGACAAACATGTTCCCTACCGACTATTTAATGTGACAATTGGTGGATTTTAAGAGAAGAAATAATGTAAGGATAATTATTTTAAAATGGAACAGCCAAATAATGATCTGCCAGCTGTTTTGCACCACATACTGTAAATTCTCTCTTCCCCAACATTCATTTAGTATCTCAAGGTGTCTTGATATAAATAATATGTTAAACATTTGCATCTAAACTCAGCATTCAAGAATATCACCATTACACATGCAGACAATTTTATTTTTTAAGGTTCTAAATGTCTTTAGAGCTTCTGTACCAGGTAAATGAACTAGGGCATAAATGAAAACATTTCATTCATTACATTTTACAAAAACTCAAATTTGTAAAAAAAAAAAAAATAGACCCCTTTCTTTATATTTTGAAATGCAATATATTTATCTTAATTGTAAAAAATAGTGACTGTTTTGTCTGTATTTGTTGATATAATTACGGATTTTTAAACCCAATTTGTATTGTTTATTGCAGCATTTCAACAAACCTATAGGAGTGTAGTCCCTCATCCCCCTCATCATCTCCCAAGAATTGGCAGTGTCAACAATCGTCCACTTTACAATTAGCATGCACTCTACCAAAACAAAGCAGACTAAAACCCTTGAATTATTTCTCAGTAAAAAATAATACAGAAAAAAGCTAACATTTTCGGTTTTGTATGCATGCACGAGTCCATACTAGGTTGAGCATATAGTCTTGTAGGGATACAACTTGTGCACAGTTACACAGACAACAGGAAAAGGAAACGTTGATTGTAAAGGTCATAGAAGTCGCAATGCCAGTCGGGACGTTGGAGGACTGTCTGCCTGCGCTTAGGCAAGGTGCGTGTCCCCAGTGTCCGCTTCGGTCGCCCGGTTAGGAATGCGCCTCACGAACTCGTTTGTCGGTGATATGTTTCAATAGATGTTGTACTTCGCGGCGAATTACGAAGAATCATGCTTGGGTATTGTTCATGCAACTAATATCTTGCGTCAAAGTTTGATTTGAGCCGCTAGCTCGGGTTAGCTAGTTCCCCAGAATCACACATAGCACGCTAAGCTACCTGTGTGTAGCATACTTGCTAGCGCTGGCAAGTCTCTAGCTAGTGAGCTAGTCTTCGTGTGTTGCTGGACTACCCAGTCGAGCCAGTTGGAACAGGCTCGATTGCTGCACACAGGCGATATTTCCAGAAGGTTTGGTGGCAAGCCGGGTTGGGAGAACGCGACGGGGTAGACGTGCGTCAGGAGCGGCTGATGAGTTCGGATCAGGGCGGAGAGCCGCCGCTGCTGCAGGAGGAGGCTGATCCGGGACCGGCCACCGGTGGGAAGGACGAGGCTCCACTTGGGACCGAGGAAGGGTCAGGCGGCATGGTGAGTTGAGGCCTTCAATGCTAGCAACAGCTCGGAGCCTGAAACCACCTTCATAATTGTTTTCGTACACTGCACATGTACAATTGCTCGATATTTCAATAACGTAGGATATTGGATGTAGGTGTATATTGAAGTTACCGTTCACTTTGACACGGTGTATATCGTGTATTACGTTATATAGTTGCATCCCCCTGTGTCGTCGATTTCATTCACATGTAATTTATTCACTCGCTCAATCGTTTATTGGGCGTTGCACTCAATTCAATGGGTTAATTGTTCGCAAAACAACTAAACGTTTAATTCGTGTATGTTTGACGATACCACACAACCAGATCTATATTATTAGCTATGTTCAAGCCACAGGTCCCCATATGGCTAACGTTAGCTTAGCTACCTGCAGGAGCGAGCAAGCTCATTAAGTAGTTTGCTGAGTAATCATGAGCGTGGTTGAAGTTATGCAATTAGTGTGTAACCACGGCAGCATGCGTTTTATTCGAGGTTCAGTGCGGGGTTGCTAAGAATGCTGTTGATAGGCGATGGGAGGCGAACGAGGGATAACTAAAGGATAAACGACCATTCATTCGGCTGACATTACGGCTAGCGCGCAGTGGGACGGCTAGCTGCATAACATGCGCTGCAAGTGTCTGGCCTATGCTACGCAGTGCAGTCAGCTGACTACACTGGGCTTCCTAGCGCCTGGAACATTAATGTCAGTCATGTGCTTATTTTAACGGTTTAAATTCATTTATACACATTTTGACTCGACTTGGACCCTACTCCAACCTTTAACATCAGGGCCTTACTATTTTGTAGTGTCTTTGTAAGAATAATTAATTAGAATTGACTTGGCCTTAGCAGCTGTTCTTGTCAGGCCAGGGCTTTTGTAAAAAGAGGGTGGGTCTGTTGGTCAAGGATTCTATTGCATACTACAACATGGAGTTGAGTACATTTCTCTAGAAATATAATACCAGCCGAATCCGTGATTTTATGTTTTATTCGTTACACTTTCAGCAAAGATGTCGATTTTTATCCCATCTACTGCCTATTGGTTCTGCATAGGTAATTTTTATAATTAACCTGATATACTGTTAATCGCTTAATCCATTTTTAAACCGATTTCTACTTTATATAATAAAGTGAACGACACACAGTTTGCATCGATGTACCTTTTCCAAAATTGCACATTCATTTATTGACCAGAGAGAAATGTTTATTTTAAATTAAAGTTTTAAATTATAGCAGCAATTTTATACTCTTTGTGCAAGTTTTCAAAGTGTGTTTTTCACAGTTAAACAGACTGTGCAGCTTTTTAAATTGTAGGCGCTTTAATTAATTAAGAGCACAAAGTACACATTTCAAATTTCCATTTGATGTCACTCATCTAGTAATAAATAGTGGGAGGTTTTAGAAACAATTTTCAGGGCCATATGTTAGAATAAAGATCATCTGAATTCCTCAAATATAAAAACTGCTGTGCCACATCATGTGACTATTAAGCAAGTTTGTAAAGCCTGTTTATTTTGTTCTTCACGTTTGTTAAGCTTAACATTTACGAGCACAATTTGAGTGCTGCATTCTTTTTACGGGACAAATGGATGTATTTCATGTTTGGTGTTCTCTGGTGCTTTTGAAGGTCACCTCCAAGGGAGTCGGTCTGAACCCTAACGCCAAGGTGTGGCAGGAGATCCCAGTGGTCTCCAGCGAGGTGGCGGCTGATGCAACTCCCTGGTCACCTTCAGATGTCAATGACGGTGAGACATGCAACAAAACACCCCAATTTTCTGAAACATGAACTCCAATTGTGTGCACCTTTTTTGACTTTGTAATTGAATAAGGGTTTATCATTTTGGGCTCAATATATGATCAGCACCTCAGATCAATGATTAACCATTAGCGAACCGTCTTTCCTTTGTAACAGCATATTCTGAGTCTAGTGGGTGCAAGCCCTATGCCGTGGGATTCACAGCTCTGGACGAGGGCCTGCCCACCGACACTACTGAGGTCACGGTGAATGGAATGGACCCACCGGAGCTCGGCTTCTCCCCTGCCGAGTCAATCACCGGAACCTCGGGTCAGTTCCAATATATGGGTCTGCAAAGACAAAAAAAACATTAGGGTTTGAATTTATTGCTTATTTTTTCTCCTAGGTGGAGACATTTGGCGTGTCTATATCGGTCGCTAATTTTTTCAAAAAACGAATGTTGCCTTTTGGGATACAGCTGTAGTGCATCAAAACTATGCTAGCTTCATAAATGTTTATCATCGTAGCTAAAGTTCAAGTCAAAACAGTGTACATTGTTTATTAATGTATATTTCTTATTTTGATAAGGCCTACTTTGATTTATGGATTCATTTACAAATGCTTCTCAACTCTGACCCGATGAAGACAAACTTTTGCGCATAGAGGGAAAAATGGCTGCGAGACGACTGACTTTGGGTTTCCTTCTCACTCCGCTCTCTACTCTCCTCTCTGAACTCTGTTGCTTTTCTCCTTCTCCTCTTTACCCCCAAAGTTGGAAACTTTCAAAGCAATCCCAATGAGCGTTCAGATTATGAGATCTGAGGGTTTAAAAGTGAGAAACGGGTGGGATGTCAAATTTGGCAACGATGAGCTAACACCAAACTGTTCAAATAGTGGGAGTACTTTATTTTATGTTTCTATTTATATGTCTGTTATTTTAGTAATTGATAAGAATACATTTTTTATTGGGATGTTGGAATTCCTGATAGCGCTCAATGGTTGGTGGCCATTTTTCGAAGAATGTCCAGAATTGTAATTTCATTTCATTTTGATTTGCATGCCCCCTTTCCCAAAAATAGCTAAAGTTCAAGTCGAACCAGTTTACATTGATTATTAATGTATTTATTTAGTGGAACCCAAGGCGGAGGAGCCACCAGTCTCTTCTGAGAACTTGCGTGAGTCTCTGAAGAAAGAGCTGGAGTTTTACTTCTCCCGGTGAGTTCAAGAACAATCCATGACTGTTGTTTTCTGTTTCGCAGAGCCTTTTCCCTACAATGTTTTCCTTGCTCCGTTGTCCTTTAGGGAAAACCTCTCGAAGGACTTGTACTTGATGTCCCAGATGGACAGCGACCAATTTGTTCCTGTTTGGACCATAGCGAGCATGGAGGGCATCAAGGCACTCACCACGGACATGGATCTAATCCTTGACGTCTTGAGAAGTGAGACAATGAGAGATATTGCTTACTTTTGGGGCGGGGGGTAGTCATGTATTCGATCTGGTGGTGGTGGTGGTGGCTTGTAAGTGTTGACGTTTGACTGCTTGACTTCCAGCTTCTCCGATGGTCCAAGTGGACGAGAAGGGGGAGAAAGTGCGTCCAAATCACAAGCGCTGCATCATCATTCTGAGGGAGGTCCCGGAAACCACTCCTGTCGAGGTGAGACCCACTACTGATGAACTACTTATGAAAAAAATAACATTGTTTACATGATGTTAATAATATTTTGGCTTGTGTGTCCCTCAAGGTCATTGCCCCATAATATTTGTCCTTCCTCCCTTCCCTTTTTCAGGAAGTCGAAGCTCTCTTCAAAAATGAGAACTGTCCGAAGGTGATAAGCGTGGAGTTTGCGCATAACAACAACTGGTATATCACATTCCAATCAGATACGGACGCTCAGCAGGTAAGCAACCCGGAATCGCACTTTCTTTTATGGAATTCTGCATTCAATATTTGGTATTCCCAAGTTGACTGACATTCCGTTCTCCCTTTTTAAGGGACACAAATACTTGAGGGAGGAAGTCAAAACATTTCAGGGAAAACCAATCATGGTGAGTAATGTTTAGATTATTTTCAGAACCAGAAGTTTTGAAATGCAATGGCCAAAGTTCTGGGGGAGTACTGCAGAGCGCCCTGGTGGGACACCAGAAAGTGGGAGGGGCGGAGTTGCGCAATGTTTCCTGTTTTTGTTGCTTTACCTTTTGCTATAACGCATCCTCCGATGCAATGTGGTGCTGGCTTAGACCCCAATAAGCGGCATGATATCGTTTTAAATATTTTCCTCCACGTTTTAATTGATTTTGCTAAAAGCAATAGCAGTATGTAACGGTGAAACCTTGTTATTTTTCTCATGGATTATAACATGAGAACACTGGTCAGGGCAGTTATGCCTTTTTGATACTTATGTCCACGCTTATTTCATCAAGTTGTGTCGTACTTCCTGTAACATTAAGCTTTGTGAATGTTGTTTCTTCATGCACTTAAATGAAAACAATAAAAAGGCTTTTTTCTCTTTCTGGCAAAACAATGTAAAATAAGGGGCATGTTATGAAAATGTTATGTCGAAGGTTAGGTGTACAGATATATTCTACTGAAGATAAACACATTTACGTGTGGAGGGAAAAAAGAGGCTTCAGAAAGCGAGTCAGTGGCAAGAGTGTGATTTTTAACCTTTTAGACATTACACATCAGTCATCTGCAGCCAAGATTAACGGCCATATCATGTTGGTTGCGGTTTCACTTGTCTGGATGCCAACAGTAGAGACCTGATCTATGTTATGGGCGTCTACAGATCCCGCCTCCAGCAACATGATTTACTAATTCATTTGAGGTGAAAGGAAATGAAGCTTCATGTTCACCCAGATTTAAGCTAGTCTGCCATCAAGACTACATTCAATTGATCTTTATTGTACTGTTAAGGCTCAACTGGATGCTTATTAATATTTTTTTAAACTTCTTCTGCTCTTGTTTATTTCTTTCCCATTAACCTTAATGCTCAATAGGCGAGGATAAAGGCAATCAACACGTTCTTTGCAAAGAACGGATACCGGAGCATGGACAACAGCATGTATGCCCAGCCATCGCAGGCCCAGTCCCAGTTCAACTCTCCTCTCTACATGCAACATATCTACCCACAGCAGCAGTACCCTGTGTACGGCATCGTGCCCCCCACCTGGACGCAGTCCCCCACCCCCTATTTTGAAACCCCTCTGGTAAGACATGCAGTAACGTCAGAGATGAGGAGTAACCAAACGCTCCATGAGGCAACCCTGTCCTGTATGTTTCAGTCGATCACAGACTATCAGTTTACTTTTGTTAAAACATTTTTTTTAGTTAATTACAATGTTCATACTCTTACAAAACTGCTACTGTTACAAACCACACCATTCAGGGGAATGTCAAAGTAGCTATCGATGAGTAACCAAACTCCCTGCTACTTGGGAGTTTATGTGGTACTTATTTTGACACAGATACTTTGAACCTTTACGAATGCTTCTCAACTCTGACCCGATGAAGACAAACTTTTGCGCATTGAGGGAAAAATGGCTGCGAGACGACTGACTTTGGGTTTCCCTCTCACTCCGCTCTCTACTCTCCTCTCTGAACTCTGTTGCTTTTCTCCTTCTCCTCTTTACCCCCAAAGTTGGAAACTTTCAAAGCAATCCCAATGAGCGTTCAGATTATGAGATCTGAGGGTTTAAAAGAGAGAGAAACTGATCAGATGTCATATTAGCTATCGATGAGCAAATACTGAACCGTTTGAATTGTATGTTTATAAACAGGTCTGTTATTTTAGTGAATGTGCTAAGAATACTTTTTTTTTTTTATTATTGGGATGTTGGAAGTTCTAGTAGCGGTCAGTGGCCATTTATCTAAGTGTCCAGAATTTTAATAATTTCATTTTGTTTTGATTTGCAGGCGCCCTTTCCAAACAATAGCTTTGTGAATGGCTTTGGCTCTGCTGGACACTACAAAACTGGATCAAACTCGCTCAATATGACTCGGCCCTTCAACCGAAACCGGTAAGCAGTCCTTTCTCTGCCAGCGGTGGTGCGCCTGAGGTCCCGGTGTTGTGGTCTTATCACGGTATCTGTCCATTCACCCCTTTCTAATGGGATTGTCTTGCAACGTGCACTGCCATTTTACAGTGTTGCACATCAAAAGGATCATTGATCATCAATCAGCAATACGATGTCAAACTGTCTCCCGGCCTGTGACCTAAATCTCTGTGCTCCCTATCTTCTTACTGTGCCCACAGTGTGCCCCTCTATTCAAGAAAGAATGTAATAAATGCCTTCAGGTACAAAATATCATACAATAAGCTTCACCCATCCTATCATCCCATCATGTAACTGCAGCCAAATGCCCTCTTTTCTGCTAGTTTAACTATTGTAGAACTGATCACCATTTATTTCATCATCTTCACTGGCTGTTCCCAGGTAGTGAACATCATGCATCTTTAATCATCTCAGTAGCTTTGTACTGCCCAAGGTTGACATGGCCTGTTTGGCCATGACCAATTTATTCCGTTTTCACCTCGGCTCCAAAGAATTTAACTTCTCATCTCCTGTGTAACATTTAACACCCTTCTTCTGTTATCACTTGGGCAATTTGGTTTTTGTGTTGTGCCGGCTCTATGGTAATGCATTCTCACACCATCAAGACGAATGTCTTCAAAGGGTTTATGTCTTAAGTGTTGATGGTAAATGTGAGTTACCCCAAATCGGCCTTGCTGTTGCTTTTATTATTTAAAAGCCACATTTAAGGTATAGGCAAAGAACTTAAGGTATAGGCAAAGAAAATTGGTTGGTTATTCCAACTCGCAAGGTTAAAGGTTGCATCTCTCCCCTCGAACCCAATGATGAGATCATTATGCGCATAGAGGGTAAACGGGGTGTAGGGTGACTGGCTTTGTCTTTCACTTCCTCTCCTTCCCCTCTAAACCCTCTTTTCCCTCTCTTTTCTTTGCCCAACAAAGTCACAAACCTTCACACCTGTCCCAATGAGCGTTCAGATTATGAGATCTGAGGGTTGGAGGAAACGTGGTGAATTGTTACGTATCCTAAACGGGGAGTAGCTTGAGCTCAGTTCAATGTAGAGGTGGCTCCATTTATTGCTTGGGAATTACATAAAGTACCAAGGCAACTTAAAATATCTTGCATGCCTGCACACTTCCCCTCTGACATGGCATGTTGTCTTACTCCTACCTGCAAAAAGCTGTTTTTATGTTTCATATGAAAGGTCAGTGGATTTTTCTACCATTTTTAACTTTGAAATGATTTCTTGCATCTCTCTTTCCCCCTCTGGGCACAGGAACCACGTGAAGCCCCAGGGTAGGACGGGCGAAGTGGCCCCTGCGTCCGTCACACCAGTCCCTCTGGAGAGTCTGACCGGCCTGCGGAGTCCCCAGCCCCCATCTTGTGTCTCCAACAACACCACTAGCAACCACGGCAACAGCCATGCCCAGACACCCGCTGACTTGGCCTCTGCCTTCCCACATCTGTCTGCCGCTACCTCCCCACTGGACCTAAACGACGACGGCGGCATGGCAGGCCGTGGCCGGTAAGCTCTTCGACTCAACGGCTGTGTTGGGTTTGGGGAAAATAACGAGTCAAGCAAGTATCAGGATTATTTGCTGGGGTCGGCTTAGCTCAGGAGGTAGAGCAGTTGTCTTGTAACCGAGAGGTTGTTAGTTCAATCCCCAGCTCCCCCTAGCTGAGTTTTGATGTGTCCCTGAGCAAGACACTTAACCCTAACTGCTCCTGACCAGCTGGCTGTCGCCTTGCGTGGTTTACTCTGCCGTCGGTGTGTCAATGTGTGTATTAACTGATGTAAGTCGCTTTGGATAAAAGCGTCTGCTAAATGCCCTAATTGCTTCCACACCATTTACAGAATGGTAGTATGCGTCATAATGACTTAAATATCCTGTTGTATAGTCCTTGCAAATTTCCCTCAGTTTTCTTATATCTAATTGGATGTCTCAAGATTGTCGTGAGCATGATGTATTTTATTACTTACTTAAAAAATTTTAAATGGCATGACTTTGCATTGGATGAAGAACAATGACTTACTGTTACCAATGCTGGTGCCTGGCTGGTCCTCTATCTGCAGGAGGAGCACTACCTACCGAGGAACACGCAGGCGGCGGGAGGACGACCGCATCACGGTAAATGCTCTTTGTAGACTCAGACTTGAACCTTTTCTTGAGTCTTTCACAATGTTGACCCGATGAAGAAATCCTTTTGCGCATAGAGGGGAAAAAGTGGCTGTGAAATAACCGGCTTTGGGTCTCGCTCTCTCTCTCTCTCACTCGCTGTCTCTCTCTCTACTCTTTACCCCCATAGTTGGAAACTTTCACAGCAATCCCGATGAGCGTTCAGATTATGAGATCTGAGGGTTTGAAAAATGAATAAACAAATGTATTCAGTAAATGTTGGCCTACTGGAGACATACTTTGGACCTGTGAAGGTTGACACTTTAACTCTTTCAGAGGCCTGCGGTGCCCATCGAGGTCAAGCCGTCTCCACCCAAGTTTGACTTGGCGGCCAACAACTTCCCCCCGCTCCCTGGCTGTGTGGTCAGCACGCAGGGCGAGCCTGTGCTCGAGAACCGCATGTCAGACGTTGTACGTGGTTTGAACAGGGACAAGGTACGAAGACCGGTGTCTCCCGTTTTCTCATTAATCACGTTGTTAGTTGTTGTTGATCTCAATGGAAAAAACTGACATGTCTTACTGCCTCCTGTAGACGGAGCAGCCCATGATCTCAATGGAAAAAACTGACATGTCTTACTGCCTCCTGTAGACGGAGCAGCCCAGTAAGGAGGCCGTTGTGACGGCAGCCCCTGCACACAGCCCTGCGGTGGAGGAAGCGGTCCACGTCCCCTCGGTTTCCCAGAGCACAAACAAACCTGTTGCCCAGCCACTCGGACCCCCAGTGCTGAGGTGAGACGCCTCATTGGTTTTAACGTTGCGTTCAGGATCTTCAGAAATGCAATATGCCCCCGAAGCGTAAACCTGAACATTGTAAATGTCCTGGTTTGAACAGCGCCCAACGCCCGGAGAAGAAAGTCGAGAGGCCCGAGCCTCTGATCCCGAAAGCGACCGCCGTGGTGCCGACCCCTCCAGCTGTGACCACCAGCCCGGCCTCAGTGCAGCCCGTCGTGGCCCCCCGGCCTCAGCCCACTGCTGCCCCCGCACCGGTTAAAACCAGCACTCCAAGCCCTGCTACCGTCACCATCGCCCAACCCGCGCAGGTCAGAATGTTTTCATTTGGAGTTAGAGTGGAACTTATTTTGACAAGGACTACTTTGAACAGTTATGAATGCTTCTCAACTCTGACCCGATGAAGACAGACTTTTGCGCATAGAGGGAAAAAATGGCGGCGAGACGACTGACTTTGGGTTTCCCTCTCACTCCGCTCTCTACTCTCCTCTCTGAACTCTCTTGCTTTTCTCCTTCTCCCCTTTTCCCCCAAAGTTGGAAACTTTCAAAGCAATCCCAATGAGCGTTCAGATTATGAGATCTGAGGGTTTAAAAGAGAGGGGAAACTGACTGATCACTGTACTCGATGAACATAAACCCACTTGACCCTCGTTTTGTTTCTCTACCTGGCTCCAGGAGCCTCGCAAGCTCAGCTATGCCGAGGTGTGCCAGCGACCACCTATAGCCCCCCCGCCGGCGGCGGCGCCAGCAGCCCCCGCCTCGGCGGGCCCGGCGTCCTCCCCCACGGCCCCTGGTCAGCCGCTGCGCGAGCTGCGGGTGAACAAGGCGGAGGAGCCCGGCTCCAGCAGCGGCCCCGAGGACAAGCTGGAGAGGGCCCTCGACCGAGAGGGCGGCTGGGAGTGCAAGGAGAGCCGGCCGCCGCGCGACCGTGACGGCCAGGGCCACTACCGCAGGAATGGACCCCGGGGAACCGGGGCCCTGAAGTTCCGAGACCAGAGACGCCCCCAACCGGCCCGCCGAAGCTCCCCGCAGGGGGGCTACAGACACACTGGCAAAGAGCAGAACATCCCGCCCGTATCGCCAAAGTAAAACAAAAACAAACTTGATTATGAAAGATGTTGGAATATATATATATAAATATATATGAAATATATATATATATATTAAAAAAATAACCTATAAAAGCAACAACCTTATGGTAGCCACTTCCCCCTGCCCTGGAACTTTTGTCCAAAGAAAAGCTTTTCAAATGACAGTAAGACTGGGGACATCCAGGACTAAAGAGCAAGCAAGGGGGAACTTTTGAGAGTCAATCCAAAAGGAAAGGTAAAAAAAAAACAACTAAAAGAGGTTGGTTTTCTCTGCAGGCGGTTTTCCTTCAGCTCCGCTGGGGAGAGGTGGGGAGCTGGCCCTGTAACGGCCTTCCACCCGCTTGATTTGAAAGAATAGCTGTTGGTCTGCAACCACCATATGCACTAAGAAGAAAAGGAGATGCATAAATGTTATGTACATATACAAAGATATCACTAATGCGCAATGAGACATCAGTTTTCTTTTTCTTTGTTCCCTGTGTGCTTGTGGTTGCCAGAAGGGTTTACTGATGTTGATGTATGCATTGATTGTTAAGCGAGCAGTTTGGAGTGCTACACTTTGCTGTTGCACTGAGTATAATGAAATGGCTGATTTAATGTTTTGTTTTTTTTCTTCAAATTTGTTAAATTTCCGCTGCAAAGCTGAATCTTTGTCCTGAAACTGGACGGTGTGGTCGTCGGATGTACGATAGATAATAATGAAGTGTGTGCTAAAGCGGTATTTTTTAGCCTTGGTAAGATGGGCATCAACGCACCTGTGAGAAATGGTAAGGAAAACCCGTTACCCATGTGGCTGTCAGGAGGGTGATTAAGTTTGAAGCTTAAATCCACAAGCCTCTAAATCCTACGTGAACCCAGCAAGCCTACTCGTTGGGTCCAGAATTTGATTGTTATAGGTAGATTAATCAAAGGTAGTTTAATCTACTCCCACTAATGGATTTGGAACGTACACATGGTATCAGTCAAGCTCTCTGTTTACGTGTCTCCACATAATAGGACGGTAACTTTTGTTTTTTTAAAGAAACTAAGGAGTATGCTAATGATCAGATATAAATGTAATACGCTCAATGGTATGGTCTAGACTTGGCTTATCTACATGAAACCCCGGCTATCAAGGTTAAGTTGATATTTGTGTATTTGTTCTTAACAAGGTTAGTGTCAAAAGTAGGCTGTAGACTTCTGTTGCCAAGGACAATGACAAACATGTGGCCGCCACTTCAAGGGTACACGAAGATCTGACCATTTCCATGTGCTATGTGCCAGCTGCCTATGATCATAGTGGATAAATAAAGGTTACGTTTCTTTCAACTACAAAATATTAACCTTTTTGAAAGTCTGCGAAGTAAGGTAGTCTTTCAGGAGTTATATTGAGCCTAGTTAAACTAGAGCCGTGGAAAAAAGAAAACTAGAGGTATAGCTGCCTATGCTTTATTGTGATAACCCTTCAATAGAGGTGTGTGTGTGGGAGAATGTATTCTAACTACGAGCTTGCAGAGGAGCTTTTCACCAGATTGTGTTGTGGTTTTTAGGTTGAGTTTTCCGTTTGACTTAGATTTTACAGTTTGACACACTGTATGTTTTGTTTTATTTAATCCCGCAGTGCAACGCTTTTTCCCCCAATCTTGGTAGGCTGGTTTCCCCAAAGTTGTGCGAAATCGCATTGGCAAACAAAAAGGTTTGACCCCCCCCCCCTCTCCCCCAAACAAAATCACTCAAAAGATATTGTATATTGTTTTCATTTGAGAGAATAAGTGGTGAGTTCACTTTTGGTTTAGTGATGCAGTTTATATTACAAATTGATCACTGGGGCTGTTATTACTTTTTAATTGCGTTGGAGCAGCTAGTGATTTAGTGTAATAAAAATAATTGCACTAACTTGTTTTTAAAGGAGAATCTTACTCATAAGAAATGTGAAATCATATTAGAATCTTGGTAATGATATTGATGTTGACAGACTTGCAAGAAACTGCAGGAATTTTTCTTTTGTTATAATTCATGTTTGGGTTATTTTCTGTTGATTTGGGTTGGGTGGCAAAAGGAAATATAGTAATGGATCGACTTAAGTGTTTGAGACACAATTCTAGGCCTGTATGAAATGTCACAAAAAAATAAATTATTTTGATTTGGCATTCGAATGTGTTCACTTTGTCTGCCTCTTGTGGTCGCCTTTTATTTTGCCGAACATTCCTCCAAATGAGCTCCATGACATTTTAACCACAGTAGCTCGAACGAATTGCCGACTGAGATACTTACTGTGAGGGACGTGCCGTCTATAAGAGGCGATGGTATTCAGAGCATTTGACCATCGACCGAGCGAACCTATATTTGGAAAGGCAGTGTCAAGAACCTACCGGCTGATAACGGGGAACGGATTATGTAACCGATCACTGTACGACGCATACATGTATCTGCGTTGGGGACGACTGCAGGCCAACCTTTAAATAGAGGGCGTGGCCGTGGCATTCACGTCACCGTGTTTACGTCCAACAAGCAAGAAAAAGGGTGCTCTACAAATTCTGTAATCGTGAACAATAAACGGTATGTATACCAAGTCTTATGGCACGTCGTCTGTAATTATTTCAAAGCCAAGATACAGATACAAGCGGAAGCTGTGACATTAAATAGTTTGGTTGTAAAATGGTTACTTTTGCTTGATTCTCGTCGCTAGCTAACAAGTTAGCTTGAGGTGTCATTTTCTCCGCACCTCCACACGCTCAGCTGGCGTTGCCACATTGTTGGCACTTGGCAGCCTTAAAAGGTATCGTTTGTCAATGAAGCTGTTTATCGGCATGTTCGGATTTTGGTTGTTTTAACAATATCAATTACTTGACCGCTTGCAACATATTGTGCTAACTGTATTTTACGTCTACTCTCTGGGGGAATTGCTATTCAAGCAGGGAACATATTTAGGCAGCAACTCAAAGCAACTAGGGTTTATCATCCAAACGACACATTAATTTAAAAGCCTATCCTGTGAAATTTTCACAATTAGTTGTACAGATCTTAGAATTGATCAGGAAAGTGTCAGGTGATAATCCTACACTTTTCTCTTTGCCTGGACACTTCACCAACTTCAAAGAGGCATTCAAAAACCAAAACATGTGATACAATTTAACAAGCTTTTGTCTTTCAGATTGTACCGTTAATCAGTGTGATCCGTGTGCTGTCGTGCGGTGACACCCAACTCCGGGTGCCATGTCCTCCTGCCCTACATGAGCTCTACTATGTGGTACATCATGCAAAGCATTCAAAGTAAATACTCTCTCTCCGAGCGTCTCATCCGCACCATCGCAGCCATCCGCTCTTTCCCACACGACAATGTGGAGGATCTGATTCGCAAGGTAAAAACAGTGATGATAAGTATCGTTATGCATCTGAATTATATCTTAATATGGTATTTAATGTAGTCTGTTTACATTGACTTTGGCCTCAAGGGAGCCGATGTTAACCGGATGCATGGGACCCTGAAACCCCTGCACTGTGCCTGTATGGTAGCCGATGCAGACTGTGTGGAGCTGCTGCTGGAGAAAGGGGCAGAGGTAACCTATGACACCTACAGCTAGAGATCAATCCTGGTGTACCGGGGGTGTTTATCGGATACACGGACGTCTCAAAGTCTTGTTTTGCTTTGTTTGTTTTCATTTCAGGTCAACGCCCTGGATGGGTATAACCGCACTGCATTGCATTATGCAGCAGAGAAGGATGAGGGTTGTGTTGAGCTGCTGTTGGAGTACGGCGCTCTGCCGAATGCCCTCGACGGAAACAAGGACACCCCGCTCCACTGGGCTGCCTTTAAAGACAACCCTGAGTGCGTGCGGGCCCTGCTGGAGAGCGGCGCCTCTCCCAACAATCTGGACTACAACAGCGACACGCCTCTGAGCTGGGCGGCAATGAAGGGCAACCTGGATAGCGTTAAGGTGCTGCTGGAGTATGGGGCTCAGGTGCACGTGACCAACCTCAAGGGCCAGACTCCCATCTCTCGGCTGGTGGCCCTGCTGGCTCGCGGGTTGGGCACGGAGCAGGAGGACGAGTGCCTGGAGCTGCTGTGCAAGGCGGCAGGGAGGTTTGAGATCCGACGGGCCGACGGCACCCTCCCAAAAGAGCTGAGTAAGAACCCCGAACTGCTGGCCCGGCTGACCGGCATGGCGGCCAAGGCGCCCACACTGAGCTCTCTCGCACGCTGTGCTGTGCGGGAGTGCCTTGGGGTGCAGTTTTTACCCACTGCAGTCAAAGAACTCCCTTTACCAGAATCTGTCAAGGAATATGTGCTCTTGGTAGACTAGAGGAAGGAGACCACAGGGACCACCTCATAGATTTTTCTGGCTAATGTAAGAAGGCATATGACTCGCGTATTATTTCTCTAGAGATTATTTGTTAAGATGATCACGGATCACACAAGCCATCAGCATATGCATTTCAATCATGTCATATTTTGTAATTTCGGAGTTATATATGTGTGGCAGTTTATTTCTGTCTGCAACTTAAGTTATTAACCATTTTCATAACAAATTTTCCCTCGGAACCGAAAATGCTATTAAAGCTATTAATATAAAAAGTATTATTTGAAATTATAACAGTCTTATCTTGTGGTCTCATAATATAGATGACTGTGACAGTTTGTTTATTTATTTTATCACAAAAAGGTCCACATTTATGAAAGAAATTAACTGTACAGCCATTAGTCTCGATATCCTTTAATAAATAAAAAAAATCAAATCAAAAATAATAATTTGAGCAATGCAAAGGTTTAGGGTGTCAACAAAGCATGCAAGAGTGAATTTGTGCTTAAGGGAGGTCAATTTGATTCATAATCAGCCAATATGAAACATGTATAAGAAACTAGAACATTTTTACTTTAGGCGTTGTGATGTTTTTTTAAGGGTAAACCAAGTCTAATTATTTTAAAATGGATTGTTTGTGTTTGCATTGACTAAATATATTTATTTAGGCAATTTATTATGTTTGTGCTTTCTAATTCTATGTCAATTGAACCTTTTCTTAAAATTGTGCCCCTCACAAATGTTACAAGGAAATGTACCCCATAGTTATAAAGCAGTCTTTATGCACACCATTATTTGACATATTGTTTATGTTAACCCTCAAAATACTAATTTCACTGTTTTTGAAAATATATATTTTTTGCCTGGGCTTTTGATAAAGGACTTATAAAATGAAATACCATGAGTTTTGTTTTACATTGTATGGGCAAAGTGATTATTATTATTTTTAATATCTTCTGAATCTTAACATTGAAAATCAACTTTGGAGGACCCATCTTTCAATTCTCAATGTCTCCACACAGGGTCTCTCTTTGACTTTGTCTCATGATTTAAATACAAAGGTTTCAAAGTAACTTCTCTGTAAACATCAAATGATTTGGTCAAGAAGGATTTCTTCCACGAAAGCAAATAGTTTGTTCATTTCTAACCACGCTAGCCCCTGTTGCAATTCAGAAAGGACATTTTATTTCCAGAGGTTGAGGGCGAGCATTTAAACCGGGAAGCCCATGAACACTGAGACGAGCCCCCACTCCTGTCCTTGCTCAGACATTTTGTTTCATCCAGAGTGTGATGTCAGCAGTTCAGTTGAAACAAAGGTAGCCTAAAAGAGGAAGAATTTGTGTTTCAATATGGGGCTTTGTAGTGATAGAAGCAGTAAAGCACATATCCCGTGATTTAACTCTATGGGCTGAAAGTATTGCTTCCCCTTAGTACTGTACTTCAGCAAGCCTCCAATGTTACAACCTTGAGACACTTGTTCTTCACTTGAGGAAACGGGATCATCAATGCTTAATGCATTCGAAAATGCTTGGATTACAATAGTTTTGGACATAACCATATCAAGTTGTTTGTTGCTATTGTCAAAACCAGTGAGCCAGAGATTCCCAGACCCCCATTAATGCACAATCATTACTGCAAGAAGGTCATGGCCGGGCAGGAGACCTGAGCATGTGACCCCATATTCTGTTTTGCTACACGGATCAGTCTGGACCTTTTGCCACCCCTATCAAATTCAGTGGTGGTGTGTTGTTAGTTGTTATTGAGCTTATTTCTGCAATAACTGTACTTATGGCTGCGTTTACAAATGTTAATGTTAAAGCTTGTTGCCTCGGGAGACACCTTTACTGGTTTGCCAGCAGCAGCCTGTATTATGGTCATAGACTACGACACAGTCAATGATCGGCCCTTCATGTCATCACCTATGACACAGTCCCTGATTGGCCCGATTACATTGTCATTTCAGGAAAACGATGTGGGCGACTAGAGGTCCAGACTGATTTGTGAGGCAAAACAGAATGAGTGGTCACCTGATCAGGAAGATTTCCAGGCTAATGGGCCTGTGGGAATTTAAAAGTTGCTTATGCTCCCAGTGTGTTTATCTAGCAAACAAAAATTAACACAAATCATGGAAAACGAAACAATGGAAAGCAAGACAACGGAAAACTATGGAAAGGAAAACCTCTTTTTTTTAAATAACCAATACAATTTCATTTACTACACAATATTCATTATATATTTATTTTCCATTATCTATTCATTTTGCCCTTATTGTAAATGTTTCTATTTCAAGATTAAAATCCCACTTACCACCTTTGTGCACCATAGGATGAAAGACACCGGACACAAACACAGCAGCTGTGGGTGGGGGTTATCTCAGAGCTAACCTGCTATGTGTTAGGTTTGCTCTAGCTTAGTCTCACAGCATGATTCGCCATGGTTCTGAGATTAGTCAAATCTTGGCAAACTGAGAATTTTGGCTTTCTGCTTAACATGTAAATCCTGCCACTTGGTTCAGTCAGTACACATCACGTGCGAGACTGGTGTTGGGCCATTGTTATTTATGCAATACATTATTGTATAAATGATTGCATTGCAAAACAGACTTACAAACATTTTGAAGTAAAGGACTCATTTTTTAACAATTGATATAGAACAATTATAAATATAGACATGTATGCTCCATGTGCATACAATCGTCCTTCAGTAGCCTACAAATGTTACGTAGGCCTACATGAAAACAAACGACCATGCCACAAAGGTACATGCATAATTACGACACATTTAAATTAGTATGATGTATGATGAAATAGATTGCAAAATAATTAATGATAAAGGTAATTAATCTTAAATTGTGTTAAATCCTTTGCTTAAAACTCAATAGAAAATCTTGAACAACCTAAAAGCATACAACATAAACTGATTCATCAATGTTGGAAGTAAAACAGTAAGACACGTCCGTTTTTTTTTTTTTAACTTAGATGCCTGCAAATAGTTTTTTCTCATTTATTTATAGTCAGCCATCCCCCTGACGCGCACCGTGTGTTTTTGTTTGACGTTGAAGTTGACCCATACCTAACGTGCCAATGTCTGAAATGTCATGTCTCGCCATGTTGTCCATGCTAAACGTGACGTGGGCCTCGCGATGTTTCAGAGAGGAGGGGAGTGTCAAATTCCAGGAGAGAGGAGAGGGAGTCGGAGATAGGGGCGCAAAGGTGAGTTTGTAAACAATTGATTACCATTTCAAATTACTACACAATGTCTAATTCAGTTTGAAGTATTACAAAGTGCGACCAAGCGCTGAAATCTGTCCTATTGTCTGATTTTAAATCGTTATTTTCAATTAGTTGTCAAAACTGTTGTGGTAGATACAACGTCTCGCTTGTACTCTCGCTCGCCGTTAAGTGTCAGACTGCTAACTAACTGCTAGCTTTTGCTATTTCCACTCAATAAGTTGGTGCTCGAGTCTTATGTCAAATCAAAAAAGTAACCGCATGGGTGATCAAAGTAACGTTTTGATGTTTAGTTGACAATGCTCTTATTCCGAGTCCCCGACGACGCTGTAAGTTCGCATGAGCACTAGAGTACAATCTGTGATGTTCCCCCAAAGCGGCCTGCATGTAGTTAACGTTAGCTGGTTCAGCTAACCCCTTTCAATAACGTTAGAGGGAAAAGTTGCTTCTCTTTTACCAATGACATTCAACTTGTTGCAGTTATTGACATGATCTAACTTTATGCTTAACTTATTGATTTTCGTTAGATTTGCCTATAACCAATTAGTGAAAAGAATAGGCGGTCTTGTACGGGAAAAGGCAGGGCTAAGTTTGCTCGTGCACAGCCAGAGGGTAATGGAGGCTAGAATCAACTTTACACGACGGCTAAAGGTGTCTAACGTTGTAGTAGGCAACGTTTGACCTGTTACATGATTATTACACGAACCTGAGGGTTGTTTACCTGTAGATCCCACCCTAAACGATGCCAGAAGGTTACATTTCGCTCTGCAGGATAACCCCTCACTAAAATATTTGTTTGTCTCAAGAAATGACGAGTTTGTTTTTGCAATTTAGCTCATGAACACTGCCCGTCTTTTGTACCTGTCAACACCTTGATTAGGTGATGTTTGAGACCAAAATGTATAATTCCACAACATGCTCAAGTGTTGTTCAGGAGCAACGGCCGGTTTAAACAATAATAATCCAGACGTTAGAGATGAATAAAAATCAACATTATTTCTTTAAATTATTAAGAGCAGATGCCAATCTAAATTAACCTCAAATATAATTGAAGGTGCAATAATAGTGTTACTGTACCTTTTTTAAGTAGTTTACTCTTGCTCGGCTGTTGTTTAAATTAATTTGAACGTGACTGTAAATGTTTAAAATTGTTTGGCTGCTACCAAATGTGAAATGCTTCTTCAAAATGGATATGAGTAAATTGTCTGAGAGGTTCCATTCCATCCTACACAATGCATAGGGTCATGCATGTATTTTGGCTCCATGTTGGTTTAATGTTTATTCACTGGTGAATACATCTCAGCTTCTATTTACTTATAAGTAATGCACATTAACTGTTGCTGCCAGCAAGCTGCAGCCTAGCTCTTGTCTCCCAGTGTATACAGCTTATATTTACTACAGCTTCACCTGTGATCTACCCAATACCCTTGATCCAATATTAAACCAATCATGCTCTCTGTCTTTTGCCTTCTCTCTCCCTTCTATCTGCCCTCTTTTCTGTGGGGGTCTCCCCTACCCTCTGGCAATTCAAGCCTCAGATTCCAGAGTCGCGGCTGCAGCGTGAGCTATTAATACAGTTTGTTTAGTCAGTTTCCTAGCAGTCTCCATCAAACACTGAATGGCTGTGGCTGATTATAGCTGGGCCCCGTTCCCCTACACCTGCTGAGTCTGAGAAATCCAAGTTAACAGCAGGACGGTGGGCTCAATGAGCGGTAATGGAGATAGAATTGGGGCCATTTGGAATCTGTGTCACCTTGGTTGAAGTGAGGCATAAATCTGTGCCTCCATCATCATCAATCAATCATGTGAATCATGTCAAAGGGCATCACAGTGATTTATGTACCAGAGTATATTCTTGAGGTCGGTCAAGGCTGTCTCAACTCACTAAGTGGGCAGTCATCCTCAACAATTTACCCTAATCTTTAGGGTTTGGTGTATTTGTTTAGCTTGTTTGGCTCAATGCCGTTCACCATGTGGCTTATTGTTGACAGTTATACCTACTCTATTTCTCTTCCAATCTGTTACTACTGTGAACTAGCCAACGTCTTAATAATTAGGTAGTTAGTAGAAGAATAAGTAAGTTGGTTTACTTGCATGATCATAGTTACATAAAGAGCAGATAGTAGGAGTGATGGACACATTGAAACATCTTATTGCTTCTTATCATTACATTATTGATTTTTAGGTTGTGTGGTTCTTGCCAGAAGTGGCTTCCACCCCCAAAACCGTAATCCTACATGTCATGCCGGCGTGAGCCAGGCCATGTGGACCTCTACCATGTCTAGGCCTGCAGCGACATGTAAACTTCCCCCCCAGCCAATCAATGCCAGATGGTTCTGTTTCCATATGTTGTCCACACCCATGGTATAATGAGGTGGCTGCAGTATCTCGTTTGCAGATGCATTTCTGCCCAAGTTGACTCAGTGGATTGGAAGCAATTTGCGAGAGCCCTCGCAATGGCATGCTGCCTTCCTCTCCAGAACCTGGGAGGTCTGCAAGAAATCAAATGGCACAACGGCATCAGACCTTTAATCATTGTGCCGAGGGATCGGAGTAGTCCCCTACTTTTCATGAAAGAATGTAAGCTGAGGGAGGGACAATTGGTAAAACATATTACAATCAAAAGTGCAAGCAAGGCCGTACAGCTGAAGTGCAGGAGACCAGGAATCATGTGTTGGCACAGGACAGCGGTCTTCCTCAGCAGTACTGATGGAAGGAGGAAAGAAGCCTGACTTCAACACTGGGAAAACATTCATAAAGCTATACCCGTGCCAACAGCATGAATAATCTGTCCCACTTAAACATATTGGTGCCACTAGTGTGCTCAAATCCATGCAATGGTTAGGCTATTTGGAGTGAAGGGGTTTCTCAGTGGCTTGGCTTTTGTGAGGCCTTTTGCACCGATTGATCACTTATCGCCCTTGTTAATTGATTTTGTCAACATTGGCAGAGGCTGCATTGTTAAAAGATGAACATAACATGTCAATGGTATTTGTTTATTTTAACGTTTGTTTGCGCACACAGGAAGAGCCATGCACATTGGCGTACATCTTGTGTGGTGGAATGGGTTATTGTGTAATAGCTGGTCTCCACTTTGAGCCAGTTGGGTGTGCTGAAACATTCATTCTCCGAAACCTTCCCTGCTTTCCAACATTCCCATATTTAAAAGTTGTCTTTGTAAAATTCCTGAATTGTGGTCTGCAGTGCAAGTAAATTTATGCTGGATAGTATTGGCTTATGTGTTAGTGTGTGTGTGTTTGTGTGTGTGTTGTTTCTGTGCAACAATTTTGCTCTTTCATGGAGACAACTGAGCAAGAGTCTGCAGGGACTGCTCGGCCCTAGTTGGTACCAGGTCAGTGTCGGTCGCAAGTAGAGGCGTACTGAAACAATGGCGTGTGCATATTTAACTCTGGTCAATAGCGTGAAAAAGGGCAAAATATTTGGTTTGCCACCCGATTTGAAAGCTTGGATTTTAAAACAACAAATGAAGTGGCCTTGCAAACTTTTCCACTCGGTTCTTTGATTGTGAACCCCAACATTGTTACATTATATTTTATACCACAAAGTAAAGGGCATGCTCCCCCTTTCTCCTGTGTAGTATTTTGACATCATACAATTAAAAGGTTGGTCTTTTTCAGTATAGTTTTGGTTTAATCATTTTGTTTTAAGCCATGTTGTGAATCAAGTGACCATTATTGTACGGAGTTAACCAACTCCATACAATAAAAAAGTGTTGTGACCCATTGAAAATGCATTGAGAATATGCATTGACATGTACAGATGTTGAATAGTCCATGGTATTGGGCAATAGTTTGGGAGAGGGGGTGTCTTTCCAGTAATGTCCACCTGGGTTTCATGGTGGAATTTCCCACAAAGTGAAGTTCCCTATTTTTTTATGCTAGTGCCAGCAATGATAACAAATGTTCTGCATGAAAAGTGTGTAACAAGGTCTAATATCTAAATGTGTCTGTTGACCTTCCAACGCCACATGGGTCCATGTTCCTAGGCAGACAACCGACACATGCTTCCATACATTAAAGTAAGCATGCAAGATTCTCTGTGTCGCGCACACTCTACATGGACCAATATGATGGTAACCCAGGGAAGAGATATACGGAGCTAGGGTTCACTGGTAGTCTACCAAAGAAAATCTGTGCAGAAGAATTGCATTTCGTTTGCAAAAAGTAAGCGTCGGTAGAGGAGAGAGGAGCTTATTTACCTTGAGATGACTAAGGGGGGGGAACTTACTAACTGCCTTTTGTACAGAGAAGGTAGGAGCTGTTTGAGAAGTGAAGAGAGGGGGTGGTGGGGACCGACAGAGAGAGAGAGAGAGAGAGGGCGGGAGTGGGAGGGTGATAGAGGGAGATGACTGTGTAATCCGTAGCCGTTGCCCTCTCTGTAAACTGTCCTCATTGGCCAAGCAGAAGCCCCCTGCGTGAATGGAAGTGTCACCAGGGAAACTTTGCCTTGCTACCTCTGTGTGTGTGTGTTTTCCCTCTGGAAAGGGATATTTTTAAACGCCTTTCTGCTTCCTGCTCCCGACTACAGACGACAAACCACAGCATCCCTGCTTTGTTGTTTGCTGGATGCGCGACTCACAAATCAAGAAGACGGGAGAAGAAAAGCCACAACAATGTTTTCCTCTTCTCTTTTCCCACAGTTACATTGCAAGCTCTTTGCAAAAATGGGGGACGACCGACCTTTTGTGTGTGCTGCCCCTGGCTGTGGACAGGTAAGCCCTCTCCCCTCTCCCCCTCTCTCGATCTCTTTGCTTGCCTTAGGTTCATCTGTTGAGGTAAGGGGGAGGGAGCGTTGTATTGTCTGTGTACTGCTTGCCTTGGGGAAAGTTGGCTGAAATTGATATTGACATTGATTCCATTTCAAATGTTTAATGTATCCATTAAATGTATGTTGGGAACCGCTTTGTTTGTTTGGCTCATCATATCACGTTGCGAGGTGCCAACTGTTCCTGACGTTTCCTACAGCGGTAGCCGGCGTTCACTTTGAGCTTCCCTCTGACGGCATTCTGTCTTGTCTGTTGCACTCCGTCTTGTGAAACAAACAGTGTCTCAATTTAACGGTGACTCACCAGTGTTTGAAATGAGTAATGGGTGAATATTACTGTTTCAACCTGCCACCTTAGACATCTGCTCCCTGCAGACACAGGTCTGAGCCCTGGGTATGAATCACCTCTGTGCCAGCCGTGTCTCCACTCTCCACATGGTCCTAACTTGGTATTAAGTGGACTCCACTGTCTTCTTTGTCACAAAG
Organism: Melanogrammus aeglefinus; assembly: GCA_900291075.1. Lineage (NCBI taxonomy): Eukaryota > Metazoa > Chordata > Actinopteri > Gadiformes > Gadidae > Melanogrammus > Melanogrammus aeglefinus. The sequence goes on from OLKM01001946.1 coordinate 46,987, forward strand.
AATCCCACAATGCCCAGACTGGCATGCTCCCACCTGAGTAGTGGGAAGTTGGCCATCTAAAACAGTTTGCTGGTTGGTTTGTTCTCTGGCAGCTGGTTAAGACGCTGTGTTTGAGAAAGTGAAGTTAAGCCTGTCTGTGAGGGATACACCAGATCTGATACCGGTGATGGAGGTTTGGCCCCTCTCCCTGGGTAATTCTACTAAAGGAGCCAGACGACATCGCTCAGACAGTATATTAGACGGTATACTCTAACTAGATCCACTGGATCAAAGATAAGATAACCACTGTATTGTGACGGATCGAATGGTTATGGTGGCATTACTTTGAAGTGGGATTTGGAATTTGTTGCTTTTAACTGGCCTCAGGCTGCTCTACAGTGAGATTGGTTTGACCGTAGGCAGTAAGGCAATGTAACACGCAAACCAGTCCAGTAAATAATTTATTTGCTTGTTTCCTTTTTCCCCTCAAAACTTCATAGACACCCAGGGACTCCAGTGATGTAAACATGTAAACAATCATTGCTTATTTCATCTGTTTATCATTCATTATTTAGCCGTTTGATGGATGTGTAGACACAATGGGTTCCTATTGGAAGTCGAACCGATGGTTCAATGTTGGTTTAACGGGGCATGCTTTGTCACCCTCAAGCTTGAAGTGTCTGGTTATTTAAGTGTGAATTGGCTGATGGGTAAACACACCTGGACTTGTGTGTGTTGGCTCTGGGTGTGCCTTTGGTACACTATAACTGGGTATAGTAATGCAGTTTTATGGTCTTTACCAAGTGTTATGTTGTGATGATTATCATATTGGATGAAGTAAAGATGACTTTAATTATTATCCTTGGAAGAGATATGAGTTTTATCAAAAAACGTATATATTTAGATGTGATAAAATTAATATATTATACATTGCTAGCTATAGATGATGTTGTGATTTATTATCACTTTGTTACAGAACCCATACAACCTACAAAAAACCCTTACATCCTTCCCTTAACAGCTCATGAATTATGATTGTATACATATCATGATTGTATGCATATCATCATTTAATTAAAAAGGATAATTGTCACTCAATCTAAGAAGTACAAGTATTAAAAATCTAGAGCCTGGTTAGAGACGTGGATAAGACCTGGAGACTTGGCCCTCCTTTCTCGGGGGTCCGAGCCCCAGCACTAACCGGGAAGCAACGGTCGGAACAGGACTTACAGAACGTCTTGGGAACATCTTGGGCCGGGGACTTTTCCTTCCAACGTGTTGACAACATCCCTTGGAACCCTGTTCTCCGCCAGCCTTTATTTATTTACAGTTTGGGCAGTTGAAATGGTATCTGGCAGTATGCGCTGCAGAGAGATTAGCCGGAGATAGTTTCCTAGTTGCCCCGACGGGCCTGGCTGTAAGAGACCAGCGAGACCTGCGGTTGCATCGGTGGTGATGCTGCTCGGCATGGCTAAAAATAAGGTGTCCCCCCCCCCCCCCCCCCCCCCACACCGACACTTGGACTTGACTGTGTTTTCCACTTCACTCTCGCAACCGACTGAACTCACTACGTCGATGCGAGGCCAGGAATAGGCTGTAAGGCCATGAGGAACAGGCTGGTCGCCGCCGCCACAGCCCATTTTCCTAAGTCAACTCCTTTGAGTGTTTGGGACCTCATCAATGCCAGTGTTGTACCACCATTTTGTCAATTTTAACTGCCTAACGTGTCCAACCACTTCCTTTTTGTGGTAAAAATAAAGCCTATTCATATTCCCTGGAAACTGTTTGAGTGCATCGCGCCATTTGCCAGTTCTATTTCGTGTTTCTGGCTTGGTGTAGCATGCAGCCGAGATATTTGAGGCCACGTCCCGGGGCTATAGGAGACACTGATACCGTGCGTCTGAGGCGCAGGCTACTATTCAACACGGATATTCCTCTTTGTGGGCCAACGCACAATGGTTCAGTATACATCTGTTGGGACACATCTCAGAGAGAACGTCTGCCTCCCTCTCTGTCTCTGATTATCGGACATTTGATATTTATGGGTTTAGGTGCCTTAACTCTTCAGTTGGCTGTGGCCGACCTTGTGAAGACTAATTCATGTATTGTTGCCTCCTTGTCCTTTTCTTTCCTTCATTTCGCCCTTGGTGCTTACTACAGGGCTTTACCAACGAGGACCACTTGGCGGTACACAAACACAAGCACGAGATGACGCTCAAGTTTGGACCAGCCCGAACGGACTCGGTCATTATTGCAGGTAAGGAGTTAAATACAAAAGGCTCAATTATACATGCATCTCTGCGGCCCTGCTCCAGGGCAGTAAAAGCTTTTTAAAGCATAAAAACAAGTAACAAGAGATTCAAATTTAGCTTTCCCATAAATAAAACCAACAAAGCCAGCATTTGCCTGTGTTTTACAGTGTCCCTGTTATCCAAACCAGATGAATCTGCCGCGTTCTATATTTAGCGGCATCAGACATCAAGAGTGTGATCCGAGTGCAAAGGCGCTTCATTGAATAGTCATTTGTTCTTGTTGTTTCCGCCCATCCACTCCTCTCCTCCACCAGACCAGACTCCAACGCCCACCCGCTTCCTCAAGAACTGCGAGGAGGTGGGCCTGTTCAACGAGCTGGCCAGCTCCTTCGAACACGAGTTCCGCAAAGCGCAGGAGGATGACGACAAGAGGTCCAAGAACCCTGTAAGAGCCGGAGGCCGCCCCCCATCTGTGTTCAATATCAGGAAGCAGAAATCACACTTTTGTACCGCTGATGCAGACGTCAAACATTTATTATGCCGGATACCGAAATACCGATCTACTCTTACAGAGCAGCTCAGATTCTTAAATGTATGTTTCCTACTCCCAATACGGATGTAAAATGCAAGCTTGGTTGTAGAGTATCAATATCCTTTATTGGCATAATTAAAACCATAATGAAAAAGTCCTGCACGTCTGCATGCCCCATGTGTCGTTTGAATAGAGAGAAATTAGTTTGAACCCCTTGTGTGAATCCGCAGGGTTCAAACCAAATGGAAACCATCGCTTTCTAAAGTGCAGTGAAATCATCTGCCTATTCTTCCAAATTGAGATATCACTGAAAACGATGCTTGCTTGAAATACGCTTTTTTAACTTGCCATCTCGTTCAACAGCTGCTCAATGAACACGCTCTTGGAACAACAGTCTAGATTGCGATCCAACTGAGCTTGTGTTCTACGCCTATGGCTGGGGTTCTAATGTGATGGGCCATTGAGTTACAAAGCTCCCGAGTCCCCTAGGGCCCGGGCCGGGGTAGGGATGGCAGGGATCTTAACATCACCCTGCTCTATCTCCCCCCCCCACCCCCCTCCTCCTCAGCTCCCAGCAGTCAGCCACGCCGCCGCTCAGGGTCTGCAGACGCCGTCGGACGTCAAGGTGAAGGAGGAGGACCCCGTGGAGGTCGACTCCTCCCCACCGTGCAGTCCCGGCTCCATCTCCAGCGACTCGGATGGGGGCTATGGGGACCCCCCGTCCATGAAAAGGGTAGGAGAGCGAAGCGGCGATGGAACTGTTGGGACACAATGTTAGTGACGAACACGCACGCTTCATGCACGTCGCCCCAGTCTCCCTGGTGCTATCCAGGGTGCCATATTGACATGGAGGGGAAAGAAAAATCTTCATTCAGATTCCTGAAATACATTATCTGTTGGTGCGTTCGTCATTAAATTGAGGCTCAATGTTTTATTATAGTTAGCTTTAAACCCCCGATCTACACGGTATTCCCTAGATTCATATAATATCTGATGAAAGTATACAGTTATAACTCAGCCTATTGTCTTCCACCAGCAGAGCCACGCCCACCCTGCTCAGCCGCAGGGTGTTGTCGACGCTTTGACCTAAATGTCGAACCCCCTTTTCTCTCCACAAGGACGCCCCGCCCCGGAGCTCGGCCCCGACCCCAACCATCGTTCGGCCAGGGTCCCTCCCGCTCCACCTTGGGTTCGACGCCCTTCAGCCAACCATGCCCTCCCCCACCTCCGTCATCACCCAGACGCCGCCCTCCAATCGCACCCTGGGGTGAGCTTATCGCCCAAACGGTCCCTTGATGTTCCTCCCCTCCTGGATTGAATACAGCCCTTTCTGCAGTTCCACACGATAACATCACATCTGCTCTGTGCGCATACAGCTCTCCCACCAGCCACTACCCCATGATGATGCTCCCCAATGGGCATGCCGTGCCTGTGCTCCCAGGACCAGTGCAGATGCCCTCTGTCATCAACGTAAGCCTAAACAGTCATTCTACATCTATTTCCTGCCGTCCTGGTGAATCCTTTCTGAACCATGCCTACAGACACACAGCTCAATAGGTAGTACATGCATGTTTGGCCTTCAGCACCAGCTTTCTGATTTGCGTCATCGTAAGAGAGCTTATGCATTATGATTTTGTGTCCTCCTTAGCTGGCCCGGCCCGTTTGCATGGTGCCCAACATTCCTGGGATCCCTGGACCTCCCATGGGAGGCAGCAGCAGTGGCTCCAGCTCCCCCTCTGGCTACAGCATCCACTCCGAGGCAAAGATGGTCAGCGCACGTCCAGACACTCTCCTTCGGGCTCTTTCTATTTCTGTCTCCGCCTTGCTTTATCTCGCTCTCTCTCTTGCTCGCCCACCTCCTCCTGCACCTCCTTCTCCTCCCCCCACCTCATCTCTTGTGTTCTGTCTGTGTACTGGTTCACCCTCCGGCCCGTCCTGTGGTTTAGCTTTCATCATCATATGACTGCAATATTTCTTTAAATGGTGGTTATTTACCCCACACACTGTAGCCACACTTAAATGATGTAACATTGTAACTCGTTGTGGTGCAGCTCTCTTGATGAAAATGAGGAAGCATGGAGGGTAGTTAAGTTGTCATGCTAATTTTTATTTTTACCTTTTATATATGGGGAGAGAGCAAAAAGAATCATCCGGTTAATCAGAAACTTTGAAAGATTTTGTCCATTGGCTGCTAGTAGAACGGTCTAAATCTTACTCGATGGGCCATTCGAGTCACATCTTTAGCTACCTCTGCAATATACAAAATTGAGCAAATGTCATCAGAAAACCAACATTTCTGCAAAGATTAGCGGTGGAAAAAACGGATGGCCTTTGGCCAGACCTGCATGAACGTATTGAGAAATTATTTGCTTAATGTAACTGACATACAGTGTCAGCAATGTTTTTATGCTTCCTCTTAATTCTCCTGCTTAGATTCCACATATGACGAATACATGATCATTTTCCCTCAAAAGGTTAAATAATTGTTGCGCTAATAATCCCATGAGAGTGTTATACGCTCATTATAATTGGGTTATGAAGTTAACAACAACATAACCTACGTGTTTTTACGTAGATGTTTGTCAAAGGAACTCTCGGGTCACGAGGTTTCACTTCCCTCTCCTGTACCTCTTCCTGCAGCGTCTGAAGGCGGCGCTGTCGCAGCAGAGCCCATCCGGCCTGGGCATGGGAGGCATGGGAGGCATGATGGGCATGGGCTGCAGTCCCATGGTGCCCCAGAGGGCCGAGCAGAGCCAGCTGTTGGTGCAGCACCCAGACGCCCCGTCCCCCGCACAGCCACAGGTACACAACAGGCACCCAACGACTTGAGAGACATTCAAAGTTTAGTGTGTGTGTGTGTGTGTGTGTGTGTGTGTGTGTGTGTGTGTGTGTGTGTGTGTGTGTGTGTGTGTGTGTGTGTGTGTGTGTGTGTGTGTGTGTGTGTGTGTGTGTGTGTGTGTGTGTGTGTGTGTGTTACACTCTCGTAAACCTTTTATTACTCAGACTGTTCTCTGATTCAGACTGTGATGTGACTCAAGGCCTGCCCTCTTCCATGTTTGATTCACTCCTGCGGCTCCCAACCTTCCTCCCCCTCTTATGGGTGCCCCTTGTCAGCCCCCCTCCTCACACTTTAACGGGTGCCTCTTGTCAGCCTCAACCCCCTTCCTCCCCCTCACTTGTCTGGCTCCTCTTGTTTTACTTTTCTGCCTCACAACCCACCTTCACCTCTGGTGTGTTTCATCCGTCCACCTCTTCCCCCTCCTCCACCTCTTATGGGTGTCCCCTCTCCCCCCTCCTCCACCTCTTATGGGTGTCATCCTGACGTGTCCCCCTCCCTCCACCTCTTATGGGTGTCATCCTGACGTGTCCCCCTCCCTCCACCTCTTATGGGTGTCATCCTGACGTGTCCCCCTCCCCCCAGTTCTCCCCGGCCCAGCCCACCGGCGGGAGGCGGCGACGCACGGCTGAGGACGACCCCGACGAGCGGAGGCAGCGCTTCCTTGAGAGGAACCGAGCGGCGGCTTCGCGCTGCCGACAGAAGCGCAAGGTGTGGGTCTGCTCCCTGGAGAAGAAGGCCGAGGAGCTGAACTCCATGAACGTCTCGCTGTCGGTGAGTGGGCCTGGGAATCATACTCCTTTTTTATAGCAAATTCAGATCCCTGGCCTTAAAGGGCTCATGTCATGGCTCCAGGTGTCGGTGTGATTAGCTGGTACAAGCTGTTTGGCACAGGGGAGGAATGATTTTCATAGTGACATCACAAGTGGGTGTGTCCACCCTATCTGAAGAATAGATGAGCAACGTTTGCTACAGTTCATTGGGTAGGCTGGTAGACTGATCTATCAGCATACATCTAGGGGGGCACGCCCACTTGTGATGTCACTATGAGAATCATTCCTCCCCTGTGCCAAACAGCTTGTACCAGCTAACACACCCACACCTGGAGCCATGACATGAGCCATTTGAGGAGTAGGTTCGGGGTTGAGGCCCCTTGCTCAAGGCTGCCTGCAGGTAGATTGCAGTATTAGGCATTGAGCCCAGTACTTGAATGCTGGGAGTAGAACAACCTGGGACTGTGTTTTATTCACAGCTTTAGCTGTGTGGCTCAAGCAGCCCTACAACACGTTTCTATGTGATACTTGACGTGTTGGCTTTACTGTCCCTGTCAGAATGAGGTGTCACTGTTGCGTAACGAAGTGGCTCATCTGAAGCAGCTGCTGCTGGCTCATAAGGACTGTCCTGTCACCAACATGCAGAAGAAGACGGCCTACCTAGGTGGGCTCCCTCTCATGATCCCTTCCTCCTACAGCTACTCTCCTCAGATGAATGTGCTTGTGGTTGCTCTCTCTGTTTCCACCTGTTGCATGGTTCAAAATAGCCACCCTTTTATCCATTTTTCTTAAGTTGTGCAGAAATGAATGAATGTCCGAGATTGACTGACTGTATAATCACCCGTCCCTCCATGTGGCTGCAGAGGGGAGCATGAAGGAGTCCAGCGAGCCTACCGGCTCCCCGGCTCCAGTGATCCAGCACAGCTCCCTGGCCCCCAGCCCCTCGGCGGGGCCCAACGGCCTGAGCTCGCGGGCGGCAGCGGAGGCCATGGCCATGTCAGTGCTGGCGGGCATGGGCCAGCAACGTCACCACCACCACCACCACAACAACCACCACCACCACCACCACCAGAGGGCTGAAGGCGGTGCCTCCCACGTCATCATGGCTGTACAGTCCCACTCTAGTGCCAGATGATGAGCCAGGTCACCGCAGCCCAGGCATAGCATACACTTCACCACCAGGGGGCAGAGTCGGAGCAAGGAAAAAGAAACCTTGCTGACCCCAAAGAGTCTGAACACCTGAACTATTGCCTGTCTCCTTTGCCTCCGCTTCTTTCTTTTTTTACCCTCCAGTGGAGCCATGTTGCTGAAGCCTGGAGCTCAGCAGCAAGCCTTCTGGGAATAGACTGAGACTATTGAGAGAGCTTCCTGTTCACTCTGCCATAAACTACAGGGGCTGGACTCCAACCTTGCTCTCCCCCCTTTAAACCCCACTCTCCTCGGCTGTCATCTCCATCTCCCTCCCCTCCGCCTCCCCTCCTCAGTCAATACAACACTTCACTGGACTTCAATAGGACTGCATCACTAACGAGTTTACCGCCGTAGCAACACTCCCCGTGGACACATCGGCGCATGTTCTGTAACACATGGGCAACACCTAGGCCCGCCGCTCCCTATACGCAGAGTACTTAGGGCACCAAGTACCTGGGGGGGGGGGGGCACCAAAAATTAACGTTTGTAAAAAAAATAAATAAAGATTACATTATTGAATTAAAAAAAAAGGTAAATAAGTTATGAAGAGGCCCACCATGGAAACGGCCAGCAGCGGCCCTGGCAACACCGCAACTGTTTTTCTACGTTCGAGCGAATAACCAAACACAACACACAGGGCTTTTATACTTACAGATACTGCAGGGGGCCTTGGGCTCAATCAATGTTTTTATCCTAATGCACTCAACCATCAAAGATGCAATACACTAAAAAAGTGTAATGTATGGCCCATAACCTATTGTGTCAAGATCATATCAACCTGCCACCCCCCCCCCCCCCAAAAAAGAACTTACCTCATGTAAACCCCTTTACAAGGTGTAAAAACTGTGTGAGTGGCTCTGTGTATACGTGTAAGTATATCAGAAGCTAGCAGTTGGCTTACTAAAGGTCTGATACACTAATAGCTAGGTTGTTAGCATGTGACTTTTTCTACTTGCTTGTGTTAACGTTCTCCACATGGGCAGCTATCTTCTAAAGTTAACTCTCATATCCTCACCAGTTGGGCCACAGAACCAAAAATTTGAATCAACCAAGTTAACGTTTTTTATAATCGCTTTCTGCAGTTTTTTGCAATAAGTCAATATATTTTACTGTTTTTTGTCAAGCCTGAAGGGAATTAATCCGTTATGTCACTCACATACCCGCTTCCCAGCTCTCACTCTCCTTCTACACCAGGTTATTAATGGTATTTATTGTTTTTTAAATGTATGCCATTTCTATATTTGTGAGACTGTATGAATTGACATTTCTCTGTGTGACCTCTCACCTTATTCTTCTGGCTGCTTGCTGAGGTATAACACAGCCCTTAACCTCTCAGTGAACAAACCAAATGTTAACTAAGCCATAGTGACTACCCATCAGATCTCCATCATCTTTAGAGAGCTCCCACTCTTGTCTGGTTTCCACTACAGGAAAGATTACCTTGACTGTTGTTTTTAGCGTTCAGAGCTCACAATCTTTATCACTGCTCTTTCACTCACACTCAGAGATTCATCATTTTGCCTTAAAATCACATTGGTGCCTCGGACTACCCCATTCAAAAATACATTTTCCTGCATGAATAACAGCCTTATGAATGAAATAAATTGTCAATATTGGATGTTTTCTATTCTGAATGAAAATCCATTGCAGTCGGATACAGAATACACATTTTGAACTGGGGTTAATTTAATTTAAATATCTCCTGAATGATGTGATAAATACTTGTCTGCCCTCCTAGTGGAGGAATAATGCGAAGACATTTATATCTTAACAGCCCTTGCTGTCATGGCACATGTTAGTTTTTATCAGGACCACCATGTGGATAAACCTCCCAAACAAGGAATTTTAGGTTTTGTAATCAGTAAAGTTTCTCCACCTCATCTATTAGTCTGATATCAGTGATTTATTTGCAATGTGAAACATTGCAGAAGTAGGATTTCTGTTCATGAACATAAGGACATGTCTTTATGCACTAAAAATATGCACGTTTATTGGGGAGTTTTTTATTCTGTTTAAGTGGATTTTTCTGGATTTCACTCTTCATACAATGTAGAGACTTGTGCTAGCACTATATTTTGCTGGCAGTTCTTTGAAGACAATGGTTCATCTGAAATGAAAATGCAAACTATAGTGAGCTTTAGTGATTGTCATTGGCACTTTTCTTTTTCATCTTGTATGTCTTTCGTCGTGGGTTATGTTAAGCACTATACATTTTGCTGTTGTATCTCTTGAACTCTATCCCATTGTACTAATGACTATAGAAACTTAATTTGTTTAACACAAGCATTTCATTTTCCCAACTCAGTAATGTTGTTAGACCTGTCTATCAGACCTATTTTATCCGAATAGTTTATATCGTCTGAGATTATTTCTGCAATGCCTTTTGACTGTCAGTTTAAGTCAGCTATTATAAGTTTCTTTTAATTGGTCATATGCAAATTGTTAAAAGCATTCTTGACATATTAACAAAAACTAGAATTCTTTTGAAAATAACAATTTACTGAGAACGCAACAACGTGAATGTTGCCCTGGGTGTTTTAATGTTTTTTTCACACTCCCATTTCAGAATTGTCCTTGTATTGTACTTGTACTATATGAATATATTTACTTACTTTTCCATGCATGTCCAAATGATCACTTACAGTCCTGCAGTTTTAATTAAATACACAACATCTTAATGTTTTTTTAACCTTTTATTCATTATGCAAATATTTTGCTTAGTTAACCTGAAGTTTATTTTTTTTGGGGGGGGTCAGCAACAAGACCTTTTGAACTGCTAGAATAAATGTTTTACTGTATGTTAAACCTTTATATGTATATTTCTAGAAAGGAAATATTGCCATAGATTTAGATAGACAAAATATAATGCAATTGATGCCATGTTGCGACTTGCGTTCGTCACCTTTGTGGTCCTATTTATGAGTGCTGCATAATCAGGCTAAAAGACAAAGTCTCCTTCCAAACTTCTCAGACGTGTTTCTGGAGCAGTAGTGTAGGCTACTAGGATGAGGTTAGTAGTGTAATGTGTAGACCTGGCCCCTACATTCTATGGGCTTCTGACTGTAGAAATCTTACTATATGGATTAAAATTATTTAGGAGACAAAGGAAAGAAGAGATGAGAGGTGACAAGGAAAAGAGTTGAGACAAGGGGAGGATGGTGAGAGCCGGAGAATTGGAGAGATAGGGGAGAGTAGGAAACAAGTAAAGGAAAGGATACAGAAAATGGCGTCAACCCTGCAAGGGAGAAAAATAGATCAGCAGAACATTGATGTGCCATTTATATATATTATTAGTTATTCTATATGTAATAGTAATAGTAGCCTTAATATATCTATGATCTTTAACATAGTATTCTGTCTCGGACCTGGGTCAACCAGTTTTCTAACATTCTACCATGTAATGACCTTATTAACTTTAAGTGACGAAGTGCTTATCCCGAGGCAGTTCAACGTCCCCGAGCACTCTGCCCTCAGTTTCACTTATAATTCGAGCTTAAACGGGGAGTTAACTTACAGTATAATAAAAACAGTGGGCGAAGGTTTTTAAGTTTTAGACATCTATCTTACATTTTCTTACAAGTACAGCAACATATTCTTATTCCGTTACAATGTGTTTACCAACTTCCCATGTAATCAATTTCTGGCTACGCCCCTGGTAAGCCTCGCATTCTCAACAGACCAAAGCTGTAATGCGTTCCTCTGACCGCAAGAGGGCGCACGAGCGTTTCCCCTCCGACCGCATGCAGTGTTTAACGTACAGGCAAGGTAAACGGTGTCACGTGACCGTTCTTTGCCATTGGTGAGTTTCCCCCATTATGGCGGAGGGGCTAGTCGTGCAAATGGATTGTCTCGCTCATTCCTTGCTTGTTTTGTGTCTCAAGGAGTACTTTTCACAGTAGAAGGTTGACGTTTTATTTGAAGACTGTTGTTTTTATGTTACCAGTCATGGCAGACCGTGCCATGGATTTGTCTGGTGTACCAAAAGAGGTTCGAGACCAATTGGCGGAGTTGGATTTGGAGCTATCTGAAGGTAAGGATGGGTGACGGCTGATGCTACAGCAGATTTTAAGCTAGCTGTTCATTGTGAGTGTCTAGCTACGTGAAGACATCAAGGAAGTTGTTTACCATGTCCACCTATCCTTTGGTATTTTTCTGAACTCCTTTAAGAAGTAAAAGCCGACGCGGACTTAAGAAAACGCGGTGCCATCCGGCTCATTGTAAGCTAATACAAGATGTGGTAGCAGGCTGAGGAAATAAGCTAACACTACATGACAGGCAGCGGTACCGAATGGGGCAAAGAAAGGACTAACCGTTGCCTCAAGTTTCATGAATTTATGTCCCGCCATTTCATTACAAGTTAAGGATATGTACATTCTATCAGGTTTCTGGGACAAATCAGTGAACTAATGGAGGTGAATGTCAAAGACGCCGCCCGGCGTGCCTCTGTCTAGCTGTCTGGGAGACATTCTCAGCGACAATCTATTCATGTTAAGGTGCGGCCACACCAGACGCGTATCTCGCGTACTTTTTACGCGAGATACGCGCGTAAAATGTTGCTTGACCATTTTGTGTCAAAAATGGTCGCATACGCGCAATACGCGCAATACGCGCAATACGCGCCTACGTCACTCGCCTAGTCTAGTCTAGTCTAGTCTAGTCTCTGGTTGCTTAGCAACCAGAGACTCTGTCCATGCAAGTGAACGGAGCGTTCCCTCTTCGTCATAACTATCAAACCAAACATCCTTCACATTCACCGAGTGAACATTATGAAAGTAAAATGCACATTTCTCGCTAGAAATGTTTCCATAAAAGCATTTAATGGCGTAACTATGTTACTATTTCCACACAGAAAAAAGCAAGATGTCGGCCGTATGCTTCTGTCCCAGCTCACTACTCTCTGCCAGTGACGACGGGTCAAGCTCAACGCTGATTGGGCAATGCGTGTCTCGTCAGACGCGTATCTCGCGTACTTCGCGTAAAAAGTTCAATTTTTTGAACTCTTGAAATGTACGCGATATACGCGATATACGCGCGTATAGCGCGTATTGCGCGTAAATATACGCGCCACATACGCGCTATACGCGCGTAAAATGTTGCTTAATACGCGAAATACGCGTAATACGCGTAATACGCGCGTAAACCAATGGTTCCCTATGGAGAAAATGGCGATTTCATACGCGAAGTACGCGAGATACGCGTCTGGTGTGGCCGCACCTTTATGCTCACACTCTTATTTCAGTCCCGTGAATATTATTGGTCTATTACAATTTTTTCCCAAATGGTAAACAATGTAGTCCGGTTTGAGATATGTAAAGGTGCATCCATTCACCATGGTATCCTTTTATACAGGAGGTTAGGTCGACTTGTATTCCAAATTGAACGAGGGGAAGAGTACAGATTACCACTGAACTGACACACTGTATTGCTCAACGGCTGTGACTCACATTTTGGGTTCTTGCTAGTGGGGAGAGATAAGCCCTGCGGCCATCCTCTTGGCCTTCCAGAGATGGGATCTGTTATAATGACTAACATAGGCCTTTTTTTCCAGGTATCGTACTAGATATACACCACTCATAGAAACTGGTGATGGGCCCAGAGAGCTGCATGCACCTGTAAATGCACCTGTGACTTGCCTTTACCAAAATTGCTTGATGCTTACTATTTAGACGTTTTAAAATCAGATTTTATAATACAATGGTTATATACTTATAAGCGTATGTAAACACGTTTGTTTGTTTACGTTTTATTATGCAAGCGCATGAGAGTGGGGGGCTGGAGTTTGTTTCTGTTTACGCACGTGTCAACTGATGAAATCAAAGCCAACCCCTCACCCAAAACAGCTGGCCACATCCCTTACTTTGGCCACTGTCACGTCACTGTTAGCCCTTCCCCCTGATGGTGACAACTTGACTGCATTATTTTGGTGAAATTATAGCAATTACCCTACCCAAGTCACAATCCTCTTACTGCCTAACCTACATGGCTGCTTGACATTTGCCGGAAGAATAAAGGCTAGCTTGTTTTTTGTTTCATGTTCTTAAACTGAGCAACCCTCAGCTACTGTTGGGTGTACCTCCACTTTCAGTTGTTGTCCAAGCACACTTGACAAGTGTTTTCGTTGTAGGGTTTGAGGTTCGCTGTGTTCATAGCAAACCCATGCAGAAATGCCTGTCGGGCTGCTTGGAGAAGAACACAGGCCCATCAAATGCTCTTTTAAAAAGCAACTCAGTTCTACTGGCCCCCAGTGACTTTGGGGACACAATGAGCACCATTCAGCTGGTCAGAGCCGCCATGGCAAGGAGCTCTGCTGCCATTTAGGCCATTCAGCTGAACTGGTTCTTTGTGCACAAGCTGGGAAGAGTATACCGTAATCTCCATAGGCAGGGAGGAGCTGGTCATCAGTCGTACTTGTGGAGGATGATGATGTGTAGTGTGTATAAGGTCAGCGGGAGCTCGGCCAGCAGCAGACGTCTCCCATGCCACCCTCTTGAGTGATGTCATCTTTCCACCAGTGTAAGGGTAGGTAGGAATACTAGGAACTGTCGTCGGTCTTGACGTTGACTGGACATTGCTCATCTTCTCTATTCTGTTGACTCCTGCGTATGAGGTAGTTAGGATTTGTCATTGCTTACAATGTTACAATGTCTGCTAATGTCTTTGTAAATATGGGTGTTTTAACTATAACGCTTGCATGATTCATTGGAATTTTTGCAGGGCCAGCAGGTACTGAACTGGTCTTAGCCATGTCAAGGGAATCGTCATGTCTGCATTACACTTTCTTCTGCCAATGGCTTCATATGTAGGTCAACCAGTGTATGGATAGAGCAGAAAAGGACGGTTCCCATTTGTGTCATTAGGCGAGTGGGTTCCTTTGGCCCTAAGTAGAGGTGAAGAAGTCATGGCACTACAATGTCTCCGTGTGCCAGCCAGCCTGTGCCCCCCCAGTCAGACATCCCCTCCGCCCCCTTGATGAAAGCATGAAATGGAAATCGACCCTTTACCTTACCATCTAATTTCCTCGTGAGTTTCTGCGATTGAGGCACCCCAGTCTGTGTGAGTGTGTGTTTTATTCTAACGACAATTTGGAGTGCTTTTTGTTTCACCGCTGGGGATTCCTTTAAGTATTTCTGCCAAACAAGTCAGCACACACCTCTCCAAAAATCCCACCCAGCATTTAGAAGTCACTTGCTAATGCCGGCTTCTATTCCAAAATGCGTTATGTGGGATCATGATGTGGGTGTTTCACTGCGTCCTTAACCACAGTCGGTACCCGCTTTGAGGAGACTTAAGACAATGCCACCCAATCAGAGCATGGTGATGTCATAACAAGCCTTCTCCACCTCAGCACTGCTTAGGGTCGAGGTTAGAGGCAAGCTGGCTATTCATTGTGTTATGCTTTATGAGACAGATTAGAGTTGTAACAGACGGGACACTTCCTCTTGCTCAACCGATTTGTAGCAGCAGATCCACAGCTTCTCCTTGCTGGCTTGTCAACAACAGAAGCACAAAAGAGGAATAAAAAAAGATGACACATTTTTTAAATGGAAACTGCCATTAAACTGCTGCCGTGGCTCACGCGTCTGGTTGGTTTTTATCTTAAGAGTGATTACTTGGCTTCCACTTTGAGACGAGTTATACAACTTTGAGATAGAAAGTTATTTATTTTATTATTATATCAAGTGGTTCATTGTATCATATACAACATATTGAAACACAAAGGTTTACATGGTAATTAATAGATTATGTTTGTTTATTAAAACATGTGTTGTTGATAACACTTTTTCCCCAGATTGCTGTGATGCCTATTTCATACTAGGGCTGAGTTCACAAGAACCTGACCTGGTGACTAGAATAATCCGCTTTTTGATAATAAGAAATCTATCGTTGAACAGGTCTTGAGGACAAATCATCTTCGGTGTCGATTTCAGAGCCAAAACCACAGGCCCTAGCAGAGGTGTGTGTGTGTGTGTGTGTGTGTGTGTGTGTGTGTGTGTGTGTGTGTGTGTGTGTGTGTGTGTGTGTGTGTGTGTGTGTGTGTGTGTGTGTGTGTGATGATATCATGAGCTTGGGATAGGGTGAATGTGTGTGAATAGTTAATGAACAGTGTGGACCCCTCGTCTTCGCCGGCAGTAGGCTGAATTATTCACATGCCAGAGCCCATGTGTTGGACCGTAACCATCACTTGGTTTTGTGTCCGTCTGCTGGAAATGTTCCTTCTTTCAGGTTGAGGTTGAGGCATTCAATGCAACAAAGCCCCTACTTTATGTCATTGCCAAACAAATTGCTGAAACAGCGTACATATTTATAAAAAAAACTGTTTTCTTCCTGATGGTGTTGTGACTCGCATTGAAATGTAAGGGAACTTTCCTTGAGAGAATCATCCCTCCCCAGTTCTTCAATTTGGTAGGGTTTAGGGTTTGTTTGTCACCAGTTCTGGAAAACTGTTCAGCAAACAGTTTTCTTTTTTAAAACCAAAGTTGGTCATTTCACTTGATTAATAAGAAACAATCTTTCTGAAATATGTACAAATAATTCGAAAAACATTGAATTCCTGTGGATCCCAGGAGTCTATGCAAACATGGTTGTGTAAGTGCTAGGCGTGCTCGTTTAATCCAGCACTATTTTAACATTTATGATACTCAAGTCCCACGTGGGCTCCACAGCCAAACTATCATTGACATGAGGCATGTTTACACTAAGGAAAGCCTGCTAAACCATGATTCACCGGAGTTAGGTGTGTCCCCCACTCCGGGGCTGACACACACACTCCAAGTGAGAGAACCTGTTTTTGAACGGCTGTATCGCCCTAATGTGTACTCAGTCAGCGAGCAGTATGCCCACCTTTCACAATGAAACCATGAGTCACCACCGTGCTGAATGGATGAATGGCCCTTTCCCCAGTGTCAAGGCCCCCTTCCCCAGTTAGTTGCCTCTATGCAATCCGGCTTCCCAACTTGGAAGAATGGGATCAGATACTTTGTTGAATCTCCTGGCTAACGCTGCGATTGCGCAAGCCTCCAACCTACTGCTCTAGTATCCTGCAGTCACCTTGGGGTTAGATCCAGACATATGACAGACATAGATACTTAGTGCAGATAGGGTAGTGTAGTGGTTAGTGTGACAACAGCCTAGTTAGGAGACTAGGCTGTTGACTACGGAAGGTACTGGGTTCGATACCCAGTATGCAGCCTGCTGTAGGCATCCTTTTAAGCAAAAAGCCAGAAAAAGAAAAAGTCAAAAAGTCTCCTGAAAAAGACTATCCGTAACTGTAAGTCTCCTTGGATGACTCTGCGGTATCAATAATGAATAGCACTGTGTCATCTCCAGCCCTTGCATGAAGTGGACTTACTGAGCCCCTCAAATTTAAATGCATCTCTCAATTAAATCCAACGAGACGGAGGCCTCCTGGACCAAATGGAGTGCTCTTGGTTCACAATGGAGCTGGGTAGAGTTGTGTTGCTGGTCTCAGACACTGAACGCTGATGGAGAGGTCCTCCATGCTATTGCCAGGCTCTATTCGCTGCCTGGGAGTGCTTGTGACTGCGCTAATGCCGAAGAATGCTCTTGTGAATATAAATAGACCCGCCGGGCTGGGCAAATTCACTTTCATGGCTCAGAATGAAAAAACAAGCGTCCCCCTTCCACACAAAAGCTCTGCCATTGTTGACGTTTTAAGACGCATATCTCCTTCTTGGAAGTCTGAGAAGTCACTTCTATTTGTGCGGTGGCAACTCTGAGTCTCATGATTGTGTTGACCACTGAGCAGGGAGCGGCCAGCTCTGATGCAACACAGGGGAACATGGTTTCACATGCGTTGTTTAACTAGCCATCTAACACATGGGGGTCACATGCAGTTTTGGTAAGGTTACTTTTAAAATGTATCCAGTTACAGAATACGGAA
Source organism: Melanogrammus aeglefinus (assembly GCA_900291075.1). NCBI lineage: Eukaryota > Metazoa > Chordata > Actinopteri > Gadiformes > Gadidae > Melanogrammus > Melanogrammus aeglefinus. The sequence continues at coordinate 64,451 of OLKM01001946.1, forward strand.
TACATGCCCAAAAATGTAACATGTAACGTATTCCGTTTCATCACTCAATCTGAGTATTGTATTCTGAATACTTGGATTACTTCCACGTTGAATTGCATTTTATAAGTGTAGGAATGCGGAATGAAATACTAAACAGGCCTATTCTGGTGTGTTCTTCTGTTCAAACTGGCTGAGCGTGGTAGGCCCAAGTCTCCCTGAAAGTGAACTATTTTATATAATTTGCTGTACTGGAACAAAGACTATAACGGTATGTTCATGCAAAAGATATTTACTATTACATCTAAAAAAAAATTCACCCAGACGGTCCGACAATTTGCTGCTAGTCTTGGAGTTGCTGCTAATCAAACAATAATTCCCATAATGCGCGCGGCTGTGCGGGTGCCTGTTACGTCCAAAGAGGCATATGCTTTGTAGAACTGGATCGGACCGAGGTGCGTTCGCTTTCACATCTCAAGCGAACCGTACCAAGGTTTGTTTGGAAGCGAACCGAGACCAGCTGTTCAGGGAGGTCTCGGTCGGCTGATTTGGTTCACATCGAAGTGAGGCGGTTGCATTCACACCAACGCAAACGTACCGAACCAAGGGGACCAAACTCGTTTAGTGCGCACTAAATGCTGTTGGTGTGAAAGCACGAATAAACTGCTGAAACTGAAGTATCGTGATGTAATCCATTGATTTCAACAATGTAACTGTGTTCTAAATACCAACTATTTAAATTGTAACTGTAACGGATTACAGTTAGCTATAATTTGTATTCTGAATACGTAACGCCGGTACATGTATTCCGTTACTCCCCAACACTGGTCACATGGGGACCCGATGGCCTGGTGTGAAATACTGCAGCCCTTGAAGAGCTGCCTTTCTCGGGCCAGTCGTACAGCTGTTTGGTCCAGCCGGAACCAACAATCTATATGCTTGTTGTTATTGAAAGCTTGTGAATTAGAAGGGCTGTAAATAGACACTGGCATCCACTCACGACTGTTCACCATCAGGTGATTATATTTTCTTCAGCATTGCCAGTTCCTCTTCTCTCTTTTATCTCGGAACGTCTGTTTTGAACACTCTCTGTATTGACTTCCGCAATTTTTGATCACCGCTGACTGCATGGAAAATAAGACAGTTTCTCAGTTTCTCTAAATTAAAACGACCCAGGTCACAGCAAGGGCTTATGGGTAAACTAAGCTCAAAGGTTTATTTCACAGAGACAGACAAAGGTCTGTTTTTGCGCAGGCCATCCAATCACAACTGTCAATCACATTTTCCGAGTAGGCCTACACAGCCCAATTCTTATCTGTTGTGTAATATCATTCAGCCCTAGAGTTAAAGGCGACACAATACATTTTCCAGCAAGTCCTCAGGAAACCCCCACCCAGATGGATCTCTATCTCCCTTCTTGGCCCCACAGAACACATTGTGTTGTAGGCTAGCTTGTAGCCATGGACCCCTTTAATTCAGCCCTCCAGAGTATGAGGTAGAACAAAGGCTATGAAAACACATGGGTGTGGTTTCTGCTTCTTTAACCCCTCCATGCCGACAACTCAAGTTCATTCTTGGCCTGATGTCTTTTCATCGACTTGAAATGAGGAGAGCGGCATCATGTTTCAACATCATTGGAATCACAACGTGGTGATGTTACATTGATTTATATCAGGACCTTGAAGGATCCAGCCATTTTGTTTTGCATAAACTGTGTCTAACAAGCAGAAAAATGAGAAATCGGATACAGTTTCTCATTCATTTTAAATGTGATTTGAAATTAAATTCTTCAATGTGACTTTCTTGAAATGACAATGTTTACGTATACACAAAATTTAGTGGAGAACCCCCACGCCTAAGAACTTGAAAAATTGTAACTGTTTCAATACCGGTCTCTTTACTAACCACAGCCATTTTAAACAAATTCTCTAAGAGAATGAATGGTTGGAAGGGTTAACAACTAAGCTCTTTTTTGTTATGTAACACTGTGGTTTTAGTCATTTCCTTATGATAAACGGAGATGGTCATCCGCTGGTCAGCTTGTTCTGTGTTATTAGCACTGTTAGACCAGAACTCCAAAACGTGTGTGTGTGTGTGTGTGTGTGTGTGTGTGTGTGTGTGTGTGTGTGTGTGTGTGTGTGTGTGTGTGTGTGTGTGTGTGTGTGTGTGTGTGTGTGTGTGTGTGTGTGTGTGTGTGTGTGTGTGTGTGTGTGTCGTGTGTGTGTGTGTGTGTCCTTGATTGATGAGGGAGACCTCAACGTTACAATTTATCGTGCACCTCTGCTGTTGTTGCCTTCTTATTTCTTTCATGCATGCCAAATTAAATAAGTCCTGCAGCACAAGTTGAATTTTGTTTTGATTCATCTATGCCTCCAACCTCCTATTAACCCCCCCCCCCCCCCCCCCACTACTCCAACCGCCTTCTCCATTAACCCTTTTATAGATATCTGAACTATCAGGTTTCACCGTATACTCAATAATAATAGCACCCTTCTCTCATACTTTAATTGGCTGTTTAGAGGCAGACAAACTGTAGTTAACATGAAGCCGGTGTTACTCACAGTGTGACTACGTCATGAAGAGCTTTTGTGTAATGATGACAACCCTTTTACTGCATTACTTTCCAGGGGATGCTGCTTTCATCTGTCAGTGAGGGCAAATGTTCTGCTCTCTTTGATGGCCCTTTTAGTTTATTGGAGATCTGTGTAACCGTGGTGGGAGGTTGTTTTTCAGAGGGCAGTTGGTTTAATAATGACGGTATACCATGGCAGGTGGGAGGACGAGAACGTGCCCCGTCTAGAATGTTTTCAGCAAGGTAACCCCTGGTCTCGCCTTGATGGAGACACCCCGGATAGCTGGTGTTTCTTATTCACCTTTTTAGAGCATGCTTTATGAGCTTTCCATATTGGTTTAGAGACTGAGCAAAGCCGTTAAATACTTTGCCCTGACTAAAACACTCACATCAGGCTGAATCGCCATCGTGTCAAGACAAATCAGATTGGCCAATACACACTGAAGAAAATTAGTTACAAAATTATCCCTTTCTGGCGAACAGAATGTTGCAGCAGGCAAAAATAAATAAATAAATAATAATTCAGATTATTAATTGATCTGCATCGAGACAGAATCGTTCTAGCAAGAATTGCGATGCATCTTTTGCAATGTTCGGATAGAGTTAATATACTCATGTAAAAAAAAAATGTAGATGACAAGGTATGTCAGTTTGCATGAAACTGAAAATTCATCCCAAAACGGGAAGCAAGACCGTTTTGAGGGAGGGAGGGGTTTGCAGATATTGCCGGTTGTTGATGAAGAAGTGACCCTATTCTGACCACCAGTCATCCATGCAAGGCCAAGGGAGTTCTTGTTTTCATGATTCGTCACACGATTATGTTTGGTCTTGTGTCTGTTCACCGCCGACCGCGTTGACACGATGTAGTTCTGTTCTGATCTGTGCGACCGTAAAGGGACATGCTGTTGGATCTGCAGACCTCAAGTGTCAGGTCTGTTGCCGGCCCAGTGACCCCCCCCCCCCCCCCCCCGCGATTCTCACTTTCACTTTCGCTCTGACCCGCACTCATAATATTAGCTATTGTTTTAGCCATTGTTTTTATTTGTAGGTTTTATCCAATGAACCAATTTGTCCTTGGTACATTTTCTTCCCCTGTTACATGTTAACAATAACTGACTGTTTTTAAATTAACCCAAATTTATTGGAGGTGAAATCTTTTACCTGCCATGGCTCATCAAACTGGACGTGAAGGGCGCCATGTTGGCCGTTGTGGTGGTTTTGTTGTTGATTCAAAGTAAGAAAGCGAATCGCACAGGAGAGGGAAGTGGCGGGGCCCCATACAAAGGATCCCAGGTCAGTGGCATGCTCAAACAGCCATGTTAGTGTAGGCCCTTATGGTGGTTTCTCAGCACCGGAGGGCGACTTTTTCAGCAGCTCGGGCACGGACCGAGCCTCCCAAATTGGCCCCGCATTTTTTTCAGATAGATACTAGTCTTAAAGGAACCAGTGCCATGGGGCTACCGGACTTATGCCAACCCTACACTTTCCAAACCTATTTATGTACTTTTAAATAACTCCCTTAGTGACGCTGTATTTGTTTTACAGGGGGTTTCTCTGTGTGACCCTCACCATGCTGAATACAGACACTGACCCAACTGTCATAGCTGGACATGTGGATAGTGGAGGAACTAATTGCTGTGCCAATATAACTGCGACCAGCTTGTCTCTCAGTTTAAAAGTTTGCATTACAAACAACGACAGCTTGATAAGGGTTTTCCAAAAGGTTACCAACCTTTTTGTTCATATGTAGTGCATGGCTGTATAGTAACCTTTTAACCTGCTGGAAGAATAAAATATTACTTATAGGCCCAATGCTTGTGGGATATAACTACCCTGCAAGCCCACCACTTCACAAAGATGAAAAGCAAAGATAAAGCACAATGAGAGTAGCAATGACGGCACGTTATTCATCCATCACGCTATAAATATCTTAAACGTTACTCCTAAACGCCAACTGGGGAATGTCCTTGGAATGTGTCCAGGTAACAGTGTGGCTCCTTTGACCAACAGTAACCTCCATAAAGTGATTCATAGAGGACATTGTTTAGCTTGTATATCTCTTAACGTGGAACAGAACTAGTACATTGTCCATGCTTGTATGACGTTACTGATCTGACTCGGTGATTGACCATCCATAACTCCCCCCTCCCCCCCCCTTAATCACACGGTGATATCTCTTTGTAAAAGCTTTTAACTTTATCTCAAATCCCAAAGCCAAATAGTGGTGTTCTTCTGAGTAACACAGTTGATTCATTGTGGTATTGTAATGCAGTTGGAAGGTGCTGAAAAGGCCAGCCGTTTCTTAATGTGTAATGTCTGAAGCATGAATGGTGTTGTAGATTGATGGACAGCCGGTTGCCTTAGAAACATCACTGCACTTTGAAGTTCACAATTAACAAAATAAAAGCCGTATACAATGATCTCTCTATGTATTTTTCCATTTCAAATGAATTATTACTCAGTGTCAGGTCATCCATATTTGTATAGCTCTTTATCGGTTCTTCGGAGCTTCGCAGGCTTCATATTGTGGTGATGCTTTCCGTGCCACTATCTTTAGCGCTATGACATTTCTCATTAACAGCGATATGTATTGTTTACTCCATTATCTAGACTAGTCATAGACTATCTATATGGAACAGTGTGTGCCTGCAGTTTCTTGTTAACATTTTCTTTATTAAGTCCTACCCAGAGATCTAGTTTAAAAACTTGACACAAAAGAAGTTGTAAACTTTTTGTAAACAGCTACTTTTGAACATTGGAACATATTGTAGAAAAAAAAAATCATCATTCAGTCAGATAAAGTTACTGGTATATTGAAAATGATTGCTCTGAATGTTGTGTTATGAAAAAGTCCCACTTTAAGTATGGTCAAATTTTTTTACGGGGAATTTCTTTAAGGGTAAGAGTTGGTTTGGCAGTCATTGCTACTCTCAATATAATATACAGGTTCATTTTCACTGGCTTGGTGCACTTTTATTTAAACTGTTCTGTTCTCCATAGTTAGCTCAGCGAATTGTACAAACAGCTGTGATCCAAAAGTGCTGCCTCAGCCATCGCAAAATGTACACACACCGAATATAGGCTTAAAAGGAGCCCTGCATGGGCCTGGATGCCTAATCTAAATCCCAAAAGTGTCTTCAAAAGCCTGAAAGAAACATAATTTTCCCTGTGAGGTTGATATAATGTTTAGGAGTATTTATACTGTGTATGCTGAATACAGCCTTGTTACAGAGCCAAGCGGCCCGACTCAGTTTACATTGCAGATCTTCAACTTAATCTAATAAACCACACACAATTGACCTAGTTTGTTGTTTTCCTCTTAGCAGAAGGCTATAATTATTCAAGTGATTTCATGCTTCATTCTGGCGTGCCGGACTAGTCTGAATTGCTGGCTGGCAGTGCCTTTTGGTGTTTCTCTCATTCGGTCCTTCCTTCCTTCCTTCCTTCCTTCCTTCCTTTTATTAGTTATGACCTATCCCACGATTCATCTCGGCTTTTACTTTCAGCCATTTTTTTTCCCAAAGTCTTCGGTTACATGTATCAGCATGTCATCCTGTCGGTCTCATGTATGTCGGTTATATAGCTTTGGTTTGCCATAAGCCTTAAATTGCTGCGAGGCCACAGCTATCCAGGGAATGCTCCAAGTAAACGGACTAGTTTAATCGGGATGTGGCAATATGTGCTGGCATGGAAGGGTAGAGTGAGCTGGGCTTTGAACTCACATGGTCAAGAAGTATTTTCAGTGTGACCCAAGGTCTTAAAGGTTTTATGCATGCTTCTGAGGCTTTTCTAGGCTGAAACGGTTCTCTTATTCTCAGTCACTCACTCTCAGTCACTCACCCTCTCCAGCTCCGACATCCAATGGTTTTCTCCAACCTACTCCCTAGACATGGATTTGCCCATCTTGGTGCCCTCAAGTGAATTCGTCCCAGTGGATTTGTAGCCTGCTTTTTAAATTGGACATGCTGATGCAGTGTCGAGGGAGCCCTGGGAACTAGCCCCTTTTTTTTTATATTATGTATCAATGTTAAGTAGTCCTTTAATGGCTAGGAAGTACACTAAATATAAGGGTGTGTGTTTCCTCTGCATTAAACACACCAGCATGATTAGATGTCCTGAAAACAAACACACACACACACACACACACACACACACACACACACACACACACACACACACACACACACACACACACACACACACACACACACACACACACACACACACACACACACACACCCCTTGTGTTACCTTGTCGGGTAACCATGGTGAAATGACACAACCCTCTTGAATGATAGGCAGGTGGCGGCTGACAGCATCTGGTTTGGATACATTATTTGGATAAAGTTGTTTGCTCTTTTTGGTTCCTAGTCTGCCTCGTTCTCGACTCAATAGTTCCTAAAAATACGATCCAGCAGGTGATGCCCTCCTCGCCTGTCCCCTGTGCTTTTGTATTTCTGTGTGTTTTCAGTTGTTTAACAAACAATAAATCAAAGCTTTCTGTGGTTGTTGAGGGACACTTTTAAATGATAAATGCTCTTCTTTTAATGAAATGTAATAAAATTATAGTCAATGACGGACATTGTATCTGGCTTTAGTCATAAGCAATTAAACCAGAGCTTCAGCTATCTTTTGTGTGCTTGTGTAAAGCTACAATTATATGGCTTTCTGAGTCAACTCTGTGTTATTGTGAAATTAAGATACCATTCGTGAAGATGATCCAGCTTTTTTAACTGGATTTGATGATTATTTTCACTGTGTTGTCATGCCATTAGACTTACACATCAATACCTGAAATATCAGTACTATTAGATTGGGCATTTATCCAATTATGGATTCATCTTCTTTCACTTTAACAACAAATTTAACTAGGTATCATACATAGCTTTGTGGTCTGATTAATCCCTCATCACCATCCTACGATGAGATGTGAACTGAAAGACATAGAACAGATTTGAACCAACTCACCATATCCACATAACTGACATCCGTCCAGTTCTCGAATTTCTTATATAAAGCACCCTCATTGGACCCCAGATGGCTACTTTTCCACTGCTCTGTGTCCATCGGACTATAACTAGCAATTCAGTATTGTTCGTCTTATGTTGTGTAAATTCTTCAATTTTGCAATTTTCCTTTCCTTTCATTTTTTGCAAAGTTACTGATTAGACACCTAGTTTATCCCTATTAGACAGTCCTGCATCACAGTTTAGAAGACTGATTATATTATTATTTGACCTTCCAACACTTCCTTTACAACTGTAGCCAGATGGAGAGATTGGATCATTGTATGGAAACTAGTAAACCTATGTTGGTGTTTGTGTAATCTGAGATTACAGATTAGGGAAGATCTTGAAGGATTAGTGCTGAACCGAAATTCTGAATACTCTGGTATTTGTTTGAGTTAGAATTGAAATCTAAATTCAAAATTCAATTATTTATTTTTTTAGATACAAATTTATTAAAAATGACTGAATACATTTTTTGATGATCTGCAGGTTGTAGGCTAGTTAACCATTAATCTGAATACCCTAGGGAAAAAACAATTAATAAGTCAAGAGTCCGAGGACACTTTACGTCAACCCTTAAGGCCTATTTAGGGTCGTTTTAGACGCAGAGACGTAAGCACGTAATTTACACAAGGGACTTGTTTTAGACACGTTTTGATTTACGGTCCCCGTAAGGTTCCTTAAGGATTGCGCGTGTTGCAAGGGGATTCTCCGCCAGAACAGTAGGGGGAGCAACGAACGAATCTGTTGGCGTGGAAGTGGAAATCGTAGCAGAAGAAGAGTAGCAGTAGCTTTAGGTTAGCGGTCTTTTTCCACACTCTGAGTCTGAACGATGTTAAGGTTGAGTCGAAGACAGTTGAGGGAGCTGGAGCTGATAAGCATTGAAAAGCAAATGATTATATTGCGAAGGAGGAAAAGGATACGAGAGAAACTTTTACGGAGACGGAGATGGGATGTGCGTCCATTGATTGATGTGGTTAGCTGGCCAATCACAGTCCTTGCGAGCTGCGTAGGGCCGTAGTGTTTTAGGCCCCGTCCACACGAACCCGGGTATTTTTGAAACCGAACTTTTATGAACCCCGGTTAAAAATTTTTTTGCGTCCACACCACCGGTTTCATAAAAAATAACTCCGTCCACACGAGACCGCAAATCCGCCTCAAACGTGCATTCCAAAGCAGTAGGTGGCGATAGCACTCCAAACAGGAAGGCCATTTAGCCAATCACAAGGCTGGAAAAATTCATACCGGAAAAACAACAATGGCGAACCGAGGCCGGGCAGATTCCTTCGTGTGGACGGACAGCGAAGTTGAGTTACTTCTCACTGTTACTCATGAATTTAAAATAAGAAGAATTCAAGAAAATGTGGATTGGGAGTCGTGTCAGTCCAAGATGATAATCTGATGATCTGATGATAGTCAAGTGATACGTTGGTCTCCATGGATACTACTTATACTGTTTACCGTCGCACAGTGTGACGTCAAACAATGTCGACAAGGAACCAAAAAACTGCGGTTTTCCCGTCCACACGTGACTGCTGAAACCGGAGTTTTCGAAAAGTTCACCCTGGACTCCGGTTACAAAAAACTCCGGTTTCAGGAGCCGACAACTGCGGTTACGTGTGGACGAACGGCGAAACCGTGTAGAGAAACACACGGTTTCAAAAAAACCGGGTTCGTGTGGACGGGGCCTTTAAGCACGTAAGGGGGGATATTTTACTGCGCAAGGGGGGGTTATGTATCTTACGTGCTTACGCGTTACGTCTAAAACAGAGCATATATCGGCCTTTAGGTGGAGGTTACAGTGGCCATCGTCAAAATGGCCTGGCCTTACATGGGATAACCAAATGATCCTCCTTTTTAATATTCTGATATAAGAACATTATTCCAATACTTTGATAGAACGTTGACTCGTGTCGTCCAGTGTGAGAAACGGCAAGACCGACAGAGATCGACCGACTTTGAAACAACTGGTTGTAATAATGATCTGATTTATCAAAAAAAATTGTTCTCCCATGTTGGCACTCCCAGTATTTGCGAGCAGTTGCTTGCATCTAAATAAGAGGTTAATGGTTTCAAAAGGGTTTGAATAATGGACGTATTTCAAAAATATATTTCAATGTTTAAACTAAGCAAAGAGATCCCAAAGAATGCCACCTACTAATAATGATGGGCTGATAAACATGAACAGAACAGGTTTCACAGGCTCAAATTCAGGCAAGGAAAGATGAGCACTATGAATAAAATCTTTAAAAATTAAATCAGAATATTAAAATATTCGGTGGGAATGTTTATCCGAACTTGAATTATTTATTCGGACCAGCCCTATGAGGGATCATTCTCACCTGATGTGTTTTCAATAGAAAAGTACTTCTTCTCCTATGGGCTTTCACAATTGCTGTTACAATTCAGTGAAACATTTCTGTTGATCACGCACAACTCTTGTTTTTATAGAGAAATGAATGCGATGTGAATTCCTCCTCAGAGCCCAAAGCCCCAATCCCTCTACTGTAATTATTGAGCTGTCATGGTTGGTTCTAAATCCTGCAGAAACAAATAGGTGTGTTTGTGTGTTAGGGCCAGGAGGGTCATCACCAGTTCTGCACGTAAATGGGATTGGCAAATATGACACTTGTTTGCGAGCTTAACATTGTAGGACAGCACACAGACCAAATTAGATCAGCTGACATGTTGCATTATGAAGACTGGCGCCTTATGTGGACTTTAAAAGACGGCTCTTTATTTAGCATGAAGCCCTATTTTCAAGCTGAAAAACAATAACCTTTTGTATCTTCAGTTTGAATAATAGTGGTGAAGGGTCATGCACGCAGTCGTTTGGATTAATTGTGCCCCTAAGCAGACGTTGCTCTTGCAGGATAATGGGTCATAAACATGGATTATAAACATGCCCATAACATCATTCAGAGGCCACCCTGGTGCCCAGAACCTCCCCTCCAAGAGCCAGGGCAGGTGTGTCAGCTTGTGAAGTATCGATGGTGGGATGTTGAGTCTCCATGTTAAACCCTCCCCTTTAAGTAAGCATAAGTCATTAGACACTGGGCCCCTCTGAATATACTGACTGCTCATTTTTTGCAAATCTCTCATCTCCCAGCTGAAATAATTGAATTGCTTCTGTTTATCACATGGCCCACCGCCCATGCTGTTATTATGCTTTGTTTCTGTTGGGGGTTGCCCTCTGTTAAAGCTTGTTTTCCCCAAATGAAGTGCATACAGCCATGGCTAATCATTTTCATTCAAGACGAATTAAGTCACAAAATGAAACGTCAATAATGTCTGTGAAGTCGTGTGTGTGTGTGTGTGTGTGTGTGTGTGTGTGTGTGTGTGTGTGTGTGTGTGTGTGTGTGTGTGTGTGTGTGTGTGTGTGTGTGTGTGTGTGTTGCGTGTGTGTTATAAAACAAGGTTAGGCTACTGTCAGCAAACAAGTTAGGCTACTGTCAGCAATGAGTGAGGAACATGCATCTTCCTTTTACCAAGATGTCAGGGGTCAACAACAGCCGCTTAAGGGAGGAATCACCGGGTCACTGCCGTGTCGCTTTTTAATGAGCTCCAGGACAGCTGTCTGAGTCCGCCCATCTGCATCCATAGAGGTGTACTGTACAACAGGAGACTCCCTTTGTGTTGGCGTGTGTGTGCGTCCATAAATCCTGTAGACACATCAGATCTCAGCTGATGTTGTCCTCTTCTAATGTTGACAAGGAAACACACACATGCAAATTTGACACACTGACATACATCTCACTGTCATTGGGCTGTCCCTGGCCCTTTTCAGGCCAATCAGCGATTCTTTTTCACGGTGTAGTAGAACCACCTAACCCGCACCAGCTGTGCACACAGACTCACACACACATGCTCCCGATCTCAAACACACACACACACAAACAGTTCCTGCAGAGGGTCTCTTGGCCAATGGGGCGCTGTATCTGGCCAGTTGGCCCAGTCCGTTAACAGGCCGTTTTCCAATCAGCACATTCCTTCTTTTCTACACAGACAGACACAGGGAGAAGGTTTTGGCTTCACTCACCGCAGGGTGGAGTAAGGCTCATATCCTGTCCCCCTGACCTCCCGCTTTACTTACACACACTCTATTTATTCAAATCGACAGACACACACACACACACGCATGCAAGCGCACACACACGCTATTTGCCTGGGCTTGTGCATTAGCACTTCCCCTCAAAACAACACAAGACCAAGCCCTCTCAAAGCCCGCATCTTGCTCTGTTGTTTTCAAGTAGCTGCCACAGCTGGCCCTCTGTCACTGACACTCGTGTTGTGTTCTGAATCCTAGAGCCCAACCCACGCGGTCTGACCACTGACCACCGCCGGCCTCTGTGCCACTCTGTGTCTGTTGTCACGTCCCGACGCGTACAGAGAACCTCTGTCTGCGTCAATGATATCTCCTACCTCTACCACCACCAACGCTCCCCCCCCCCCTTGGACTTCTCCATCTTTCCATCCCTCAATCCTCTCTCTAACTCTCCTTGCATCATTCCAAGGGGCCATGGTGCTGTGAAGTGCCTGGAAGAACGCAGCAGTACAATGACAATGGGGCTACAGTGTTGTGTGTGTGTGTGTGTGTGTGTGTGAGAGAGAGAGAGAGAAGAGAGAGAGAGTTCGGCCACTTCTCATGTGCTTGCTTATGTGTTCCTCTGGTCTTTGGCAGACAAACAGACGGCCGGACAGATGGACACAAACGGACAATCAAAAACAAACACATGGGTCATCACAGACAGACAGACAGGCTGTCATAGTCAGATGGTGTGAGCGACAGACAGGCTGTTCTAAGCTGAACCACAGACGGACAGACAGACAGATAGGCTGTCTTGGACACGCTGACTCCAGCAGGGGTTATTTTCTGGCACTCCAGGATAGCCAGGTTCTCAGGCCTGTGTGTAGCCGGGCATGAACTCTGCTGAATGCTGCCTGTCCTCCCCACTAGATAATAACAAAGCAGTTTCCCCATCGCTCACAGTCTATCTCTCTCACAGTCCATCTCTCCAGCTCTCCCTAACAAACACAATCGGCCTCCTGCTTAGTCTCACTCTCTTACTTTGAATTTCTTCTGTTCTATTCTCCTACTCTGTTTTTGTCTTGTTCTACCCCATTAGGCTGGCTCACTATTTCATTATGCTCACTGGAACTTTGTTTCTTTTTCAATCAGTTGCACGACTTCACTGTCTTCAGTCCGAGCGCGTGTCTGACTGTGTGTGTCTGTGTGGTTAGATTAAGATTGGCATATTGTTGAGACTTGTGCCCAAGGCCTTGTTCCAATAGTCTCTAGAATGTACCTGAATCTAGGAAACCTGCCATTGAGTCCCGACTCCAGCTCTCTTACACAATCACACCTATTTGACAATCCTATCTCCTTCTGATTTTTGTTCTATTGTTGTTTTCACACGTGCATCTCAAGACACCACCGTCTCTTTATCTGTCTGTCTATCTCGCTTTCTCCATCTCTTGTTTCCTTCTCCTCTCTCGCACGCTGACTTGCTGTCTGTTTTTACTTGTATCTAGGGGCCGGTGGCAGGGAGAAAGCAGTGTGTGGGGGGGGGGGGGGGGGGGTGCTCAGCAGTAGATACAGGGATATCCCTGGGGCATCCAGGAAGACGTTTTAAAGATGGATGCACAAAAATGGGGCAGGCAGCAGGGACAACTGGGAGAGGGAGAGAACATGGGTTGTCTCTGTGCGTACTGTCGGCAGATCCGTGTTACTTATTTGGGTAAATTCACTTTGCTTTGCTGTGTGTACCCATTTCCAAACCAACACAATTCCCTGCTTGTGTATTTGCATTTCAGCAGACTTTCCTTGTTTGCCCCTCTCTGGCCAGTCCAAGGAAAAACATCACCCCCCGCCAGGTCCCTCCCCTACCCCCAACAACCCCATCACCCCTGCCAGCGTCACCCCTTCCTAGGCAGGCAGGGTTCCCATGTCAACTGGCGTGTCATGGCTTCCTCCAGGGTTCTGGTGACTGCCCCACAGCTGTTCTCGGGCGACCTGCTATCTCCCCGCTATTGTTTTCCAGTGTGTCAGTGCCAGTACAGTAATCATGTTTTTGGGGTGTGTGTGTCTGTGTGTGTCTGTGTTTGTGTCCTTGCTTCTTGTCATGTTGTCCGCCACAGCTTATGCTCAGTAAAACAATGGTCTAATTAACTGTTTGTGTTGGGGGGATGGGGGGGGGGGGGGGATTAAACCACAGATCGCAATTAACCCGACTCTGGCCAAAGAGGATTACTATGACTCAACCCCCTGGAAATGTGCTAGCCGAAGGAGTATGTGCGTGTCATTTTGGTTTTGTGCAACAACTGTCTGCCTGGGTTAATTTATATGAGTACCGTACGTGTGTTTGCTCATGTACAACACACGCACACACTGTTTGTGAGTTTGTTGCTCGGACTGACCAAATAGTGTGGTTTTGTCTTCTTTCTTAGGTGACATCACCCAGAAGGGATATGAGAAGAAGAGATCCAGGCTACTAACCCCCTACATCCCTCACATAACAAGTAAGACTCACTCCCTCCGCGGAGTCATCTTCCCCTCCCTACACGGCCCAGCTGTACTCTTTGTGTTAAGTTTTGTTGAGCTAAATCTGGTGGTGTACATAGATATTGGCATCATTGTATTGTTTCACGGGAGTCTAAAAATCATGATTGTTCTGAAACATTAGATATTTTACGACAGTAAAGTTAAAAACTGATTGGGTTGTATCAGGAACATTTTGTAACTAATCGGTAAGGATGTTACTTTTCCCAATGGCTTTGGTCTGCCATCTTGTGGCAGAGATGTGCATTAGATTTATGTTTCTACATATTGCCTCAAGGATAAATCATGGCTCATTATCTGTGACTATGTTTTTCCACCCTAGTGCTAGCGCCGCCTTTTAATAATGAATCTGTATTTATTTTGGAAAAAAAAAATCCTTACATGTGCATATATATATATATATATATATATATATATATATATATAATATATATATATATATCTCAATCTAGTGATCAATCATTGGACTATCAGGGCTTTTATTTCTTTAATGAACATGGTTGAGGGATTTCGTCTATGATGGCTAGTTCTTCTGGCCGGAGCTGGTCTTTGGGAGGCTTGAAGCTGGATGATCACCTCCTATCCTTGGGTCAGCCTCCATGGGCCTCTACGACCTTCATCTCTGCAGGATCCTGCTAGACCTCCTTTCACTTCTGATAGTTGGCAAAAAAGCATGCCTCCTAGAATCTAGGGCACATTCTAAAGACTTTGTGCTACAGCTCCTTAACTCTTCTTCAGCTCTTTGTGTGTTACATTTGTCATTAAACTTCGTTTTTTCTCTTATTTTCCCTTACTATTTAGTCGACACAAAATGAATGCATTTACTTTATAAGCATTTTGGGAATCAGTCTGTGAACATGTCATGAAAATAGAATATATTTATATAAGTATAATCTGATTAGAAGCTGAAATGGGTACAAATGTTTTGTTTTGATTTTAATTGGGCACCAAATATATATTGACATCGAACCACTGACTCGGTCTACTGTGATTGAGTTTGACAAGTGTAGCAGGACTGCAGATATATTCCATTATCACATTTCACAGCGAGGTTACGCATTATTTTTCCCAGCTATGTTTATCTCACCAAGAAGTAAGCAGCAACTGTTATTAGCTAGCAAGCTATATGTTCAATAAACTATGCTAGCCTTGAATCGCATGCACACAGTTGATTGATAGCCGGGGGTTGTGCTCTTTCTCTGAATTCCTCTGATTGTTTGGAGTGGGCCTTGTTGGTCAATGAATCTCATTTTCAATACAGTTTGTCTGTGTATCTAGAAATGTTTTGGTGCAAAATTCAAATTCTGTCATTTTTTCAGCTTTAATGAGATGTGTTTGTAGTAGGATTTAAACCAGAAGATGTACAATACCATTCATGAATCGACACGCATAACAAATTGGCGCTCAAAGTGAAACAAACTTTAATGTACTTGAACCTATTCCATTACAATAGCATTGGCAATGTAACCCTGCTATGAGCAGCGTGTTCAGTTTCTCTCTGTTGGTCCAAAGGTGTGGAGCTGTCTCTGCCTGATGTGCAGCTCACCCCGGGGCACAGTGCAGAGCCCAGCCCCAGTCCAGAGGCCCCGGGGCCCTCTACCTCCTCGGCTCCCAGGAGCCACCGTGGTCACCGCAGTGGAGGGACCAGGGACGACCGCTACAGATCAGGTAATGCAACACACACCTACCGATACACCTTCAGAACCAAATACATCGCACGATGCACTCGCCAAGTCCTATCAACAGACACACACAGGAACACACACACACACACATGCATAAACATTCGCTTTTTCTTCCTCTTCCAGACATCCACACAGAATTGGTGCAGGCAGCGCTGGCCAAGCACAAAGAAGAGAAAATGGGGCTGCCCATGCCTACCAAGAGACGCTCTGCCTTTGTCCAGTCTCCTGTGGAAAACTGCACACCTCCAGGTACACCTCATTGGGTTTTTGAATGTTTGAATGTGTCCCCAATCCTGATGTCGGAGAACAATGGGGATATTTGCATGCTTCCGGGGGACATAACCATCCATTTTTTTCAGTTGAGGCAGTTGTTTAAAAAAGCAAACAATCTTTTTTTCCTTATCTTGGATTAAAAGGGGAGCTTTCTCCGTCTTTTGAGAAGTGGTTCATTTCACACACCTGTGATTGACAGGCAAGATGGGTTTCCCGAATCAATCACATAAGCCATCCCCTGATTGGTCAGAAATCAGCCAGGCGTGGTCTACAATCAGAGCTAACGGAACGTTAAGACCCGACGGCTGGCTATGCTACAAATAGCACTCAAATAACCGCTCCTAAATCTCCCCGACGGCACCTTTTCAAACGGGTGCAGGCAGGGCCTTCCAGAAGCTTCCGGCGCTTTCCCACAGAGCCCCACCCTGACAGCACCACCCTCTCTGTTCTCCCCCCCCTGCCAGACACGTCCTCGGCGTCCGAGGACGAGGGCTCGCTGCGGCGGCAGGCGGCTCTGAGCGTGGCGCTGGCCCAGAGCCTGCAGAGCCCCGACTACTGGATCAACCGCTCCCTCCAGGGCTCCTCCACCTCCTCCTCCGCCTCCTCCACCCTCTCCCACGGCGAGCCCAAGATCCAGCCCCAGCCCCAACCCTCCACCGCCATCGTCGACGTCCTGGCCCACCTGCGGATAGGTACCCACCCCCCCCCCCCCCAACGATAGTTCTTGATGCTTCAAATGTTGCTCTACTCTCTCCGCTAATCTTAATTCCTATTGCTGTTCTGTACTTACTTTCTGCTGTGACGCTTTCATTTCCCGTCTGGGATTGATAAAGCATATCTCATCTTTAATCATATCGTTAAATACACTTCCTTAGTTACATCATCGTCGGTCTTCTGGAGAGCCCAGTCAATGTTTAACATGGTTCCCTGTTCACTCTCCCCCAGAGAACAGTGTTCCTCCAGATGTTACGTCTTCCAGCTCTAGGCTGGACCTGCCCCCTGCTGTCAAGGGCATGAGCCGGGGACAGAGTCGCTGCAGCATGCTGGATAACACAGCTGATGGTACACACGCTCACCTACACCCACACACTGGCATACACATACTGACACCTGCCATACACATACACGTGCAGAATACTAATTATAATAAGTTACATTTATATAGCGCCTTTCTCAAACCCAAGGTTGCATACACTGTTCTATCATCTATCTAAAGTTCCACGTTTTACTTACTTACTATCGACTGGGTTTTATTTGTGGACTAAAACCCCCAGTCATCTTCATTTGTTAGGATGCCAAACTTCGAAAAAACATCAACATCATCCATTTCAGCTCCTTAAGTAATCAGTAGTCTGGAGTCTGCACAAAACTGTCATTCATAAATGGATATTGTTGTGGTCCATCCAAGTTCAAGTACGGTCCAAAATCTTGAAGTTAAAAGCATTAATGGATGGGGGTAATGCAGTTCCGTCTGACAGTCGATCCCTCCTGCTCTGAATCAACCACCACCACTAAACATGATGACTTTACACTGTGGCTTTAGGGAACACTGATGTTGAGGCAAAATGCACTTTACATTGCCAATGCCAAGTCTGACACCCTGAAATGATTGGTTGGTATCAAGCCAACGATGCAGAGCATCAGCTTGATCTATTTCCTTCACTTTACTTTTTGTACAATTGGTTCGGGTTCCTTCGAATACCATAATTAGTAGATAATGTCAATATGTTCTCATGTGCGTATCTATTCATCCTGTTTGTGCATTTTGGAGCGTTTTTATTCTGTACAGAGGTGTGTTGTTCTGCTCATGCCCATTGAATCTCAACACTGTCCTCATTCCAGGCTACTGTGTGGTTGATGCTGCTAACGGATGTTTTTGTTCTTTTTTTGGGTACCATTAATCCTACCCCCCCTGTTCATTTAATAAAAAAGGAAAGCGAAAAGGTAATACCAACCATTAAACGGGCATAGGGCAGGGGATGCCGACCGGATCCTGTCAAGCTTCCCTTTTTTTCCCACTGTTCCCATCTGTGTGCGCCATTGTGCCTTGTGTGTCTGTCCTGTGTCCTAGCTGTAGGTGTGTTGCGCTCCCTCTAGCTCTCTAGTCTCCGTCTGTGCCACGCCGCAAACTCTCAATGGTCTTTGCCTCTTCCAAAGTCATAGCAAACCCTTTCCAATCCTTGCTGCTAGTGAGTGAGTGAGTGAGTGAGTGTGTGTGTGTGTGTGTGTGTGTGTGTGTGTGTGTGTGTGTGTGTGTGTGTGTGTGTGTGTGTGTGTGTGGTGTGTGTGTGTGTGTGTGTGTGTGTGCGTGTGTGGTGTGTGCGTGCGTGCGTGGTGCGTGCGTGCGTGCGCGCGCGCGGGTGTAGTGATTTAAATATGGATGTTACCTCTGTTTGTTTAGGCGTGCCAGTCAACAGCAGGGTGTCCACTAAGATCCAGCAGCTGTTGAACACCCTGAAGCGGCCGAAGAGACCCCCACTCAGCGAGTTCTTCCTCGACGACTCGGAGGAGATTGTAGAAGGTATGAAGCGTGTGTTTGTGTGCTTTATCTTTTGTGAAAATATCTACTCATTAGGGATGGGAATTGATAGGAATTTAACAATTCCGATTCCATTATCGATTTTGCTTATCGATCCGATTCCTTATCGATTATCTTATCGATTTTCATTGGGTGAGGGATTAAGTACAACTTTCTTTGTTTGTATTTACTCTCTTTAATATCTGATTTTCACATTAATTGGTCCAGACAAAAAAAAATAAATGTTTGACTTTTTAAGCCCAACTGCCATTATGTGCCATAAAAACCAAAAACAGTCAAGGAAGAGCTTATGCCTTTTGGAATATTAACAGTGCTCATCTGCATTCAACTTGAAACAAAATGGCGCTCACATTAACTAAGAAGACAGGGCCTGCCTGGAGAGTTTAAAGTTACCTTCATTAACAGATGGCCTCCGGTTAACTCCGCTGCTGTTTGACTGACTTGCGTCGCTAAGTAGAGTATCTATCAAAAACGCGACAGTCCTGCAAATTAATTGCATGCTGTGTGGCCAAATGTTTATGCATATTGGAGGTAGTTCCCCCCTTTGATGAAATTAAACATTTACAGGTGTTGCAAGTGACAGTCTTGTCGTCTTTTCGCGAGAAATGTAACCAGACTTTAGAGCGCTTCTGCCGCGTCGCCATGTTTGCTGCGCTCTGAACCAAAACAACGCAGCACGTGTGTTACGTCATCACGCATTTGCGACGAGCGGAACCGATAAGCGGATTCGTTAAGCAGGCATGCTAATGATACCGAGGAATCGATACACTGGGCACCGGTTCTGAGGAAGAACCGGTTCTCGATTCCCATCCCTACTACTCATACTAAGTCTTTTTTACATACAAATGCCTGTATGCATTCTTCGTTCCCCTCACTTTGATTTTAGACTGAGCTATACTATAATCTGTATAAAAAATATAATATAAGATCATTTAGTTTTAAACTATACTCTTCTACAGTTAAAGACTAGGTTGTGCAAAGGGGGTATTTTCTCACACGCTTTCTGTTCCCCCTTCTCTCTTTATCCTCTCTGCTGCCTGGTGGTCCAGTGCAACAGCCAGACCCCAACACCCCCAAGCCGGAGGGCCGTCAGATCATCCCGGTGAAGGGCGAGCCCCTCGGGGTGGTCAGCAACTGGCCCCCAGCCCTCCAGGCTTCCCTGGCACGCTGGGGGGCCACGCAGGCCAAGAGCCCCGCACTCAGCGTCCTGGACATCACCGGCAAGCCCCTCTACACCCTGACTTATGGTGGGCCGCACCGCCACTCTGACGCACTGTTGTTTGAGTACTGTTTGTTTAGTTTATTATTGTAATCTTTTAGTCATTGGTTAGAAAATGTTTTTGGTTGTTTAGTAACAGAATCTGTCTCACTTCCCCTTCCAGCCTACAGCAGCTTGAAGAAAATGTATTTTTATTTTATTTCCCAATGGCTTCATTTGAGAGCAATTGCTCATGATTACTTTTCTAAAGTTGTTAGTAAAGTCATATTAAATCCATGTGCTCCTTTTTAGAATCACATAGCAATGTGACTAGAGCGGTGACCAATGCTCTTGAATTCGTCCCTTAGGTAAACTGTGGAGTCGCAGTCTAAAGCTGGCCTACACACTGCTGAACAAGCTGG
Source organism: Melanogrammus aeglefinus (assembly GCA_900291075.1). Classification (NCBI taxonomy): domain Eukaryota; kingdom Metazoa; phylum Chordata; class Actinopteri; order Gadiformes; family Gadidae; genus Melanogrammus; species Melanogrammus aeglefinus. Next base: position 84,684 of record OLKM01001946.1, read on the forward strand.
GCACCAAGGCAGAGCCCGTCCTCAAACCTGGAGACCGGGTAAGAGTCAGGGTCCACCCCAGGGTCGCTACTTCGGTCCTTTGCTCTTGAGCAAAACATCTTACCTGTAACTGCCCAAGAGGAACTAAGTGTGTGTGCGAGTGCGTGTGCGTGTGTGTGTGTGACTGTGTGTGTGAATGGTTTTTTGTAAACGTGCTTTGATAGCCCTAGTATCAGGAAAAACGCTGGTGGACCTTAACCACAATGAGATTTGATGTGCTTTTCTCCCAGGTGGCGCTGGTGTACCCCAACAGTGACCCAGGGATGCTCTGGGTGGCATTCTACGGCTGCCTGCTGGCCGAGGTCATCCCTGTGCCCATTGAGGTTCCACTGTCACGACAGGTAGATGGTTCCCACCACAGACACCACTGAGTGGCATGACGATTGGAGATGTATACTTTATAAAGTTTTAAGTCATTGGGCTTTAGGCACGGCGTTAATGAACCAGTTAATGTCAATTCACTTTGTCCGCTTGCATGAACCCTTTGTCAGATAGCAGATAAATCTGTATTTCTTTTATCTAACAGTACCTCGGAAGCACTTTTAATCAATCTCTTCTTTTTGTGAATAACTGCCCACATAACCCTCATAACAAAGACATTCATCATACTGCGGGTATATTGACATACAGTTGGGATATCGATTGTAACGGTTTATCCATCTGTTTGTCTCTCCCACTCTTCGCCGCAGGACTCCGGCAGCCAGCAGATTGGCTTCCTGCTGGGCAGCTGTGGGGTGGGCCTGGCACTGACCAGCGAGGTGTGTCTCAAGGGACTCCCCAAGACCCCCAACGGAGAGATCATGCAGTTTAAAGGTCAGCAAGTTCATGCAGAGTCATCGCCCCTCCACACACACACACACACACACACACACACACACACACACACACACACACACACACACACACACACACACACACACACACACCACACACACACACACACACACACAACACACACACACACACACACACACACACACACACACACACACACACACACACAGAGAGAGACAGACAACGCATACTGAGCGGAGACACACAGACAACGCATACTGAGCGAACCCTCCTCATGATTCATTGGGACTCATTAGAGCGACTTAAGAAGAGAAAATGCTTTGCGCATCTTGGCTGGTTTACCTGCCTGTGGGTGTGGGTGGGTGAATCAATGAGCCGGCTGTGGAATTGCATTAGTGATGGCTCAGCGGTTAGTTTTTTCAAGGTGGTATCCCACCGGTATTCCCACGTTAGAAATATTCCTGTTTCATCATTTATCATCTGTGTATTGAAATGATGCGTCAGAGGTACATGCATCTCCCATGTGGTGTATGACACTTGTTTGTTGTTTGTGTTTTTGTGTTCAGGATGGCCCAGGATGAAGTGGGTCGTGACGGACACAAAGTACCTGACCAAGCCCTCCAAGGACTGGCAGCCCCACATCCCTACTGCCAACACAGACACTGCCTACATAGAGGTGGGGGCTCCTTCATGTGTTCTGTAGCAGTGTGATACTGTGGAGCCCTTTCAGATTGTAACAGGGCTGTACAAGTAAAATTCACCCGGCTGGACTTTCATTAATTATTAATCAACGTCTCAAATGCTTCACAGGCCAATGTTCCCAACATGTCACGGGCCGCTCTTCTAGGATGGTTATGGGTGACTCTGACCCTTCTCTCCAGTCGAATGTACCTCTGACTCTCTCATCATCCCTCTTTCAGTACAAGGCGACGAAGGAGGGGACTGTGATGGGTGTGGCTGTCTCCAAGATCTCCATGCTGACCCACTGCCAGGCGCTCACACAAGCCTGTAACTACTGCGAGGGTAAGAGATCGTGAAGACCCAGCAATAGAGAGCTACTCATAGACAGCATTTACCGTAGACACTTTATTTGAACAGATCTCACGGGGTACAATGTATATACAAAGGCAACTCGTGAACGGACATGTTCTCCTACAGTTTAAGAGCAGCTTTCAATACAATAATGGATCCCTCCTCATCTCCTGGAGCTCTCCTGCGAGATGGCTGTTGCCATAGAGTTTTGTCCTCCTTATTTATTTATCCGTCTACCTATCCCTCCCCCTCACTTGGCTCTTACGGTAGTTCTTCGTGAACCAATGTTAGATTAGCCTCCTCTCGTCTTGGTGAAGCTCAGCTAAGCTTCATAGTAGCAGCTAAGCAGCAGGGACACATTTAGAATATCATTCAACCTACTTTGGCAAATTAAGTAGAAAGCACTCAAGGCAGGTTCATCAATTCATATCTACGTATATATTAATATTACTGGTGTCCTTTCTCAGGGGAAACACTGGTCAACGTCTTGGACTGCAAGAAGGACATGGGCCTGTGGCATGGGGTCTTAACCGTGAGTCTTGGTATACCGGTTCAACTGAACTGCACACTTCATGTGTTATAGTTTAATGTCTGGGTGGTGTGTTGCAGTGCACCTTTGACCAGCGGTGTCTGTTTGATTTGCAGAGTGTCATGAACAGAATCCATACCATCTCCGTGCCCTACGCCGTCATGAAGGCCTGCCCCATGTCCTGGGTCCAAAGAGTTCACATCCACAAAGGTAGGGCTCTATTCCAAGCTCTCGCTCTCGCTCTCTCTCTCTCCCACAAAAGTTTGTAAATTTTTACAAAAATTGTGTGCTTGACATAAAATTTGAGTTAAAATATTTATTTGTACAAGAAGTATTGTACAAATACACAATAATACAATACAATTGTATTATTATTCAATAACAATAGGTATCCACAGATACTCATGTGAATACCTCATAAACCAGTGGCCTGTACCACACATTAATGCACCTTTCCCTTGGCCTCCCTGCAGCACGTGTGGCCTTGGTGAAGTGCAGAGACCTTCACTGGGCCATGATGGCCCACCGGGAGCAGAAGGACACCAACCTCTCCTCCATCCGCATGCTCATCGTGGCTGACGGAGCCAACCCCTGTGAGTCCTCTGACGCACACATACACACACACGCCCATAGGCTCACACAGACACACGCCCATTGAGACAAACACGCACGCACACACCCCCATAGATACACATACGTCCATGGGCACAAACACAGACGCACACACAACCCCTTCGGCACACACATCATTATGCCCTATAAAAGACCTGTGTGCTATTTTTACTGCCCTTTGAGGAGTTTAGTTCTGTTTACCTTATTTTAATTGGCAGGTAAGGTGATGCAAATGACAGCATATGCTAATGCCCTGGAAATGATGTTCCAAGTTAAAAAAAGTTCCAAGTTGGACTGCATTCAAATAGATCTAATTTAATGTGGATTGGTGCAACTGGATAACATTCACTGCGGTATTACGATTGAGAAATGTAACCATAAAAAATAATGATGCAGCCACTGATCCATTATGAGAGTACAACTTAGATGTTTGGTGCAATGAGGTGTTCAGGATGACTCATGCCTCACAATGTTGTCTTAAAGAGTTCCCTCGTGTGTTGTTGTATGACCAGGGTCTGTGTCGTCGTGCGACGCCTTCCTGAACGTGTTCCAGGCTCACGGTCTGAAGCCAGAGGTCATCTGTCCATGTGCCTCCTCCCCTGAGGCCCTGACTGTGGCCATACGCCGGTAGGTCTTCTGTGCACCGCTAATGTTAGCTTCTCATCCAATACCGTGCGGTACTAGTCGGCCATCGTGTGAAGCATGCTTGGGTTCATACCCAGGCAGTCCTCGATTGCTTCAGTGTTTCTCCTCTCTTGTAACCATTTACTACTTCAGTCATTTAGGACAGACTTTATCCTTAACGTGGTAATGGCTGCATGTCATTAAGGAGCTAGATTGAGATTAGGGCTGCTCGATTATGGGAAAAATCATAATCACGATTATTTTGGTCAATATTGATATCACGATTATTCAAACTATTATTTTTGAGTTTGAAAACATTGCATTTTTTTGACACACAATCAATTATGACATAAGAAACACGAGTATAAGTATCCAAAATAAAACCTTTTTCGTGTGTAGTGTACTGTCTGCCACAACATTCTGAATCTGACATATTAGATTTTTATAAAACATTTCAATGAATACAAATATATATATTAAGACAATCAAATATCACAGAAACACGTATAAGTATCCAAAATTAACTTTCTTTGTGTTTGAGTGCACTGCCCACAACATTCTGAATATAACATTTGATTTTATAATAAACATTTCATGAATAAAATATATACCAATCAAACATCACACACAGAAACACGTATAAAGTAGGCCTATCCAAAATAAAAACTTTTTCGTGTGTAAGTGCCATGCGAAAGCATTCAACGCGGCGAGAGGGAGTACAATCAAAACTGCCAGTGAGCCGCCAATCAGCAGCGTAGACCGATGCTGCTGATTGGCGGTTCACTGGCATGTCCCGCCTCCTGCCAACGGCATACCTTCCTGATTGCAGCACGGCCTGTTTGATTGTACTCTCTCTCGCCGCGTTGAATGCTTTCGCATGCGCATCTCTTATATTGTATTCATGAAACGTTTTTATAAAAATCAAATGTTAGATTCAGAATGTTGTGTGGCAGATAGTACACTTACACACGAAAAAGGTTTTATTTTGGATACTTATACGTGTTTCTATGTCATAATCCTCATCGTCAAATTAATCGTTTCAACTCGATTATACGAGTTTGGAGATCGTTTGACCCCAAAATCGATATCGCGATCGAAATTCGATTAATTGCACAGCCCTAATTGAGATACATGTGATTAAAGGGTTAGACATATCTCTCAAGGATGCCTAGAGAGATATGCATCGGGCGTTGAGGATCGAAGCCAGTACCTTTTTTGGTTGGTCAAGCTCCCAGCCTAGCCACCGCATATTTATTAATCAACCGCTCCTTAACCAAATCGGTTGAGAACCGATCCTCATCTTGGATAAAGTGGGGTACTGTCCTGTCCCGTTTGTCGTTTATTCACGTCTCTCTCTCTCGCGTCCTCCAGACCTGGGGCCCGTGGAGCCCCCCTACCAGCCAGGGCCATCCTCTCCATGGCTGGGCTGAGCCATGGCGTCATCAGGGTCAACACGGAAGACAAGAACTCTGCCCTTACCGTGCAGGATGTTGGCCACGTCATGCCTGGTGGTAAGCCCCAACACACTGCACCCCCCGCTTGTTTCCTCCATCAATTTCATCGAGCGGGGCTTTCTTCCTGTTCGTTTTACCTTACTATGTATAAGGATGGCATCTTCCCATAACCTACTCTAATGTGTGTGTGTGTGTGTGTGTGTGTGTGTGTGTGTGTGTGTGTGTGTGTGTGTGTGTGTGTGTGTGTGTGTGTGTGTGTGTGTGTGTGTGTGTGTGTGTGTGTGTGTGTGTGTGTGGTGTCAGCTCTCATGTGTAATCGTGAAACCGGACGGGCCTCCCCAGCTGTGCAAGACAGACGAGATCGGGGAGATCGTGCTCAACTCCCGGGCTGGGGAACCATGTACTATGGCCTGCCGGGAGTCACCAAAGAACACCTTTGAGGTCAAGTACATGCCAGCAATGGCTCTGTCGTTAAGGTGCACACAACAATCCAACTGAAAATACCCGATAAAAGCATTCATTATTTAAAGTCTTTTACTGCTAGCAAAAGAAGTCTCAGTCAGTACATAGGGCAGCTAACCTCAGGTAATATTTCTACTGTAAGAAAAAATAGAATCCGGCCATCGAAAACAGAAAGTGGATCAAAATATTGTAATCGTCTTCCAGATATAGCCAGCTATCATTTACTGGTTTTAGTCCCATAGACACCATCTGTGCAAACACACTTCATAAAGGCTGAGTTTGCCTCAGTTATGTAACCGTTTTGTATGGTCACGAGTCACGACACATCAAATATTATTATATTATACAGTCATTATCATGTAACACCGACACTAACCCAGGGGACAGAATGCGTTCAAGCTATGTCCAACCATGGCAAACAAATGACATCAACCATCTAGTAAAACGGTGTGGTGCTGTGTTTCCTGTCGTTAAGGTGATCCCTGTGAACCTTGCTGGTGCGCCTATTGGAGAAATTGCCTTCACTCGTACAGGCCTGCTTGGCTTCGTAGGACCGGTAAGGACACGCTCACTCAGTCGCCTCACTCAGTCGCACACTAACTCATTCGCACACTCACTTGATTACTCACTCACCCAACCCTCTGTGTTCCCCTCACCCGCCTCAGGGCAGCCTGGTGTTTGTGGTTGGGAAGATCGAGGGGCTGCTGTCTGTGAGCGGGCGTCGGCACAACGCCGACGACCTGGTTGCCACGGCGCTGGCGGTGGAGCCGGTCAAAACCGTTACAGAGGAAGGTGGGTCGCCAGGGCGGGACCGCGTTGCGTCGTATGCACGAGAATGCACGTCAGCGTGCCAGCAAATGTCAATTTGTGTTCTTGATTATGCCTAGATACACCAGAAGATTGAAAATTCCTTTCACATTGAACATGGTTGTACGTTGGGATTTTTTTTTTGTCCAAGTTATAAAAATATATATATTTATAATTGTCTTGCGAAGTTGAAAGATATTGGATATTCAACAGAATATTCAAGCTCTGAATTTCCGCGCTCACTTTCTAACCTCAGAGAGAGCGTTTACTTCGCGCTGTGGCAACTATGACAACTTTTATGTTGCAAATATATTAAAACTCATAAGCCTCTCCCAAGCCTTTTAGCTCTAACCGTAAATGTTCTGGCCGTTTACCAGGTTGTGGTCATGTTTAAACAGAGATTTGTGATCCCAGCAAACTTAATCCGGCAAACGTTTTTTCCGGGATTACACCTAGCTAATTCCCAGCATTAGGCCCATTTAGAGGGTAGATGAAGGTCACGAAATGCAAGGCCAGAGATTTACACTTACAGTTTAAACCGAGGATGTGTTTCTGTCTTGGCAGTGTGTGCTCGGTTGTGTGTTGTGTCCATGTCCGTGTCTCGCAATGTGTTGACACTGTGTGTTGTGCAGGATTGCGGTGTTCTCTGTCACGGCGTTTCTACGATGAGAGGATTGTGGTCGTGGCAGAGCAGAGACCCGATGCCAGCGAGGAGGACAGCTTCCAGTGGATGAGCCGAGTGCTGCAGGTCTGGCCGCTCATTCACTACTGAAGGCTGTATCCCACTTATCACTGTTTTGTCCCATGTTATTCACAATCACTTTTGTCATTCACATGCTACAACGGACCCTGACTGTGTAGAATGTGGTTGTGTGTCAATTGTGGTTTTCCAAGGAGATTTTAAAGTAGAGATACCTCCAAAGGTGTTTAAGCATTGGGTTACATTAACTGGTACCAAAATAATTAACTAGATGGTTTCCACTACCGGATCATGAATTCATATCTATTTGACTAATTTATTCTAATGTGCAATGTAAAAATACCCGTAAGGGTTGCTGTGTGGTGTCGCAATGCCTCGGGTACGAGGTATTTATTTAGGTCATTCTTAACCACTTAATCGTCAAATCCCGCCAGCGGGCAAGTTTTAGTTACACCATCCCTTCCCCCAATCCATGCTGGGTCAATTTTTCATCATAAGGTTGAGTGAATATAGTCATGTCATACACCGTTTGAAAGCTTGGAATCTCAGGTATGTCCACCAATGTCAACCGAATAATAGAAAACAGAAATGCTGCTATGTTTTTTGGTAGAAAACTGCTATTTAGGGTTCGAATTCCTCTATTGTCGTCTGATCATTGGTGTCCACTGTGTTCGCCAGGGTCTCACGATGACGTAGAGCCCCACAACATGTCTGTAAGACCAATACTTCCTTGTAAACAAGCCTTACAGGCCATTGAGGCGATCACTTATCAAAACAGGGCATGTATACTTTGATTGACAGCTACACCAGCAGACAGCAAGTGTCGGTGACGGGCCTTAGATATCCCTCATAGCCAATGAAGAGACCTTTCTGACGATATCCAGCATGTCAAACACCTTCTCACGTGTGGGTGAGAAAAACAAATGCAGGGGTGCGCTCGTGAAGGAGCAGGCTCGTCGCCAGAGTGCGAGTGTGGAGCGGGGTGGTTGATTTGCACACTCGTGTGTGGTTTTATTTTATTTTTTTTTTGTGGTGGTGTGGTTTTATGAACATTTTCAAAGATGGCTAAACGCCCGGAGATGAAAGGAGGGAGGGAGGGAGGGAGTCATATAAATAGTTATTTTTGTTTATTTGTACATAGTTATTGTAATTTTACTTATTCTTGTTTATTTGTACGTAGTTATTTATAGTATTTTTACTATTTCAGTTTTGGTGTTTTATACCATTGCAGTTTGCACTTGTTACTAAATGTAATTGCCAAAACAGCTTTTTTTGTAAAAATTGCATAGGCAGAATAGCTAAAGATTTGAATTTTTTGTGTGATTTTGTTTTTTGTCTCATTACATATCGGAACATCTGGTATGCTATCTAAATGGTTTGATAGGAAAGTCCAGAGGGTAACCTTTCATTTGAGACCAAGATTATGCTTCTTACATGTTTGGGTTAATGTGTTGCAAACCTTTGTTTACAGTATGCATTTTGGCTAGCCAAAGGTCTTTTTGGGGTCTCCAAAAGGACCCTGACCAAAAACGAATGGACGTATCATTACATAAAAGGAGCTCGATACTTTCATCTTTTATGCTTTGTTGATCTGCTTTTACAACGCATCACAAGACTTGGGGTTAGGGCTCAGTTATGTTTCCAAAGGATAATGGGTTACCCCGGGTACTACAATCAGCTTGGTTTAAGAGGTGTGTGGAACCGGCTGGAAGAAAAACAATATTGTAGCCTTCCCAGCACTGTCAGTACATGATACAGTTATTCTGATAATGTCATACAATTCTACAGGTTCTCAGCTTCCAAAGAGACCAAGCATGTGTTAGAGGTCATAACTATGAAGGCGCAGTGCTCTCTTAGAGTATCCGCACATAGTGTGAATTGAAAATAGACCTGCCACCAAGAAATAGAGATGCTTGATCCGTGGCTTCCAGCCTCATAGTTGAATCTGTAAGGCCGAGAGAGACTGGAGTTAGGATCTTAGTACGCTCCTGTTGCTTTAGATTCCACCATGACCGTCCTTGTTATCTCCCACGTACTCTTTTCTCGTCAAACTATGTCATTTTTTTGCCATTACATACTAGGACGACTAGTCAAAATTGAACTCAAAAAATGATCATTCGAAATATTCGTTTGTGAAAAAAATCACGATAATTTCGAACTATTCGAATATCTGGTTGCGCTATTCTTACCGCAGTTGCCGTCAATTAGTCAAATAATGCGACAAAACCATGGTTCAAA
>OLKM01001947.1:0-12733 GCA_900291075.1 Melanogrammus aeglefinus
TCCCTGAACTAGTGGTGGATTTAATGATTTGTTTCCATGACCCAGTTCGCGTGAGTCAGTTCGCCAAGAGGAGTCGCTCGCGAATCGTTCGTTCGAATCTTCCTTCTACTCTTATCTGCGCCGGGAAATCCAAGACATAATCACAGATCCTTCTCTGTTTAGTAATACTATACATACATATCCTGTACATTTTGTGCAAAGACTCCTGTAAGTTTATCAGAGCTGCCAGAGCAGCTTGATGGTCCGACGCAAGGAAATAATACGATTTTTTTCAAGATTTTTCTTGGGTTAACAGTTACAACGCTATTGTGAAGATGGCCACCCCCACTCAAGAATCGATCAAGATCCACCATGGTGGGGGTTACGGGTCATGTGCGGCAGAGCGAACCATGACGAGACAGATTGACGAGACATTCATATATTTTATTAATCTGCCATGACACAGAAAATACAAAGAGAACATGTATTTACCATTTCACTGATATTTAATCGTAATATCATACGCTCACTAAGCACTTTTTTTTTTCAAGAAATCTGTTGATTTCTGTCTTGCATACGATTGGCAGGCTCTCGTGAGTCGTGACGTTTCTCAGTCGGATTTCCCTCTTCAGGCACTCACTGAGTGAGTGAACGAACTCCCAGCGAGTCAGCGAGTCGTGGGTCTGGGAGAAGTCTTTTGCGAATCGTTCGTTCGTTCGGCCTGGTTTCCGGTAGCGGTGAATCGCATCATGGAATGGACGCCATTGCACGGTTCTCAGCTGAGTCAGTCAGACTCAGTGCTACCGGAAACATGTTCGTTCGTTCAGTCGAGTTTCCGGTGAATCGAATAGTGAATGAGGCGAACGAGAGAAAGAACCAGTTTGGTTCGTTCGTCCTAAAGACTCGTTCATTCGAATCGGTTCGTTCGCGAACGAGTCAACACTACCCTGAACCACTCTTTCATGAGCCTGATGAATCCTGCAGTCATCATCTTGAAATATACCCATGCGATCAGGGAATAAAAAATCCATTGACGGAATGACCTGGTCATTCAATATCTATCTAAATGCTGATGGTTAAGGTTAAACAACAGAGTATTCCAATACTTCCACAGTGGTCCACAGTGAGTTGCTATTTTGAAAGCTGTTTGATTGATCACTTTGTGTAGGCTAAACGGCAAATATGATTATAGTAGAATGAAAAGAGCATGTTTATTTATAGCGTAGCATTTATTTCTGCATGACAGGAGTCTTCTATTGTTAATGGTCTCCAAACAGAATATCTTATTGGTCTGTTTGGAGACTATTAACAAATAGAAGATCATAGAGGTCAGATTCCACACTGACCTCTAGGACCACTGAGAGAGTCAAACTGTATCTGAATCTGCCCCGTTAGCACGGTCAATGATGGACTCAATATCAGGCTGCCTCTCTGGCCATTGAGCAACTAAATTAGCATTAGCAGAGGGTGCTAAGCATTAGGGATGGATGTAGACAATGAACAGCCCGGGGTGGTGGATCAGCAGAACCTGCTGAAGGCACCGCAAAGATGGTGGATGTAGAGCAGAGTTTGGCCAAACGAATGTTCTGGGCCTCCCACGGCCAATTCTTCTCTTTTCAGTGGTCCGCCATGTATTCAGAAATTGTATGTGGCCTATTCTAATACTGTACATTTACCCACACGGTTAACCCGTTTGTCCGTAACATCATTAATTTAACTACAGACTTTCAGATTGACTACTAATAGCATGACAGAATTATTTGGGAATCACAGGGTGTTTCTGTTCTAAAAACACAATTGTTCTCAAACTTTTAATGGTTGGCCTTTGATGGCTAATATTGATGTTAATGTAGAGCGTCAGCAGCAGTAGAGGATCAGGAGATTGATATAGAGGGCCAGCATCAGAGGTGTTGGAGCGTCTGCAGTGTGATGCTGCTGATCCTCTACAATCCTCTGATTGCAGCACCAGCTACAGGAGCTGCTACAAATGGTCCTAAAAGGGTACACTGTCACGGTCTACTGAAGAGGCTGGCAGATTTGAATCCAAAAGCACGATTCAGAGACAAGCAAAGTACAACAAAATCTGTCAACCAAATCAACAGGGACGAGGCGGGGAATGTAGTCGGGGACAGGCAGGATCGGGAAACTGGGACAGGGGACAGGCGAACAAGGATCCAGAGGGACGAGGCGGGGAACGTAGTCAGGGACAGGCAGGATCGGAAACCGGGACAGGAGACAGGTGAACGAGGATCCAGAGGGACGAGGCGGGGAACGCGGTCGGGGACAGGCAGGATCGGGAAACTGGGACAGGAGACAGGCGATTGCTGGAGAGACTTGCATGAACCAAAGCGAATACAATCTGGCCCCAGGTGAACAGTGTTCAGCTAACTTATAGCCTCCACTAATCACCTGATGCAGCCCAGCTGCGAGGCGAAAGAATAGAGTAGTGAAGGAGGCGTGGCAGACAGACCATGACCGAACCCCCCCACCCCCTCGAGGGACGGCTCCTGACGTCCCAACAGGTTGGTCAGGATGGGCCCGGTGGAAGTCCCTGATGAGGGATGGGTCTAAGATGCTGCGGGTGGGAAGCCAGGAGCGTTCCTCGATGCCATATCCCTCCCAGTCCACAAGATACTGAAAACCTTCCACGGCGTCGGGACCTGATGAGTCTACGGACAGTGTAGGCTGGCACCCCATCGATAAGCTGGGGGGGTGGAGGGGGTCTGGAGGAGGGCTGAAGCGGGTTTTCACAAACTGGCTTCAGCTTGTAGACATGAAATGTGGGGTGAATCTTCATGGATCATGGTAGGGGAAGACGGACGGCCACAGGATTGATTATTCTGGAGACGGGAAACGAACCCACAAACCTTGGTGCCAACTTCCTGGACTCCACACAGAGAGGGAGATCACGTGTGGACAGCCGGACATGTTATCCTGGGGTATAACAGGGGGCCGGAGTGCGACGTCGGTTGGCGGACCGCCGGTAGCGGCCGGAGGAGCGGAGGAGAACCAAGCGAGCCTGTATCCAGGTGTGTCAACATCTCAGAATAAACGCCTGAACCGAGGGGACCCTGGCCTCACGCTCTTGCTCGGGAAAAAAGGGGTGGTTAGAACCCCTGGGAGCACTGAAAAGGAGAAAGGCCAGTGGAACTGGGAAGGGTGTTGTGGGCATACTCAACCCACAGGAGATGTTTGGACCAGGAGGCTGGGTTGCGGGAGGTGAGACAGCGCAGAGCAGTCTCCATCTCCTGGTTCATGCGTTCAGCCTGGCCATTGGTTTGTGGGTGGAGTCCAGATGACAGGCTGATCTTGGCTCCTAGGAGGGTACAAAACTCAGACCAAAAACAAGAGGTAAATTGTGGCCCTCGGTCAGAGACCACGTCACAAGGGAGTCCATGCAGGTGGAACACATGTCTTAACATGATCTCCGCAGTGTCTCTGGCGGTGGGTAATTTGGGTAAAGGGATCAAATGCGCTGTCTTAGAAAATTGGTCCCCAACAGTGAGGATGATAGTGTTACCATGAGAGGCAGGCAGTCCAGTGACCAGGGGCGATGCAGAATCAGTAGAAGTTGGAGGAGACCGGGCGGAGCTTGATGTGAGCCCTTGTACTGGGTACAAGTTGAACAGGCAGCGACGAACTCCTTGGTATCCCCTTCCATAGACGGCAACCAAAACCGCTGACGCAGCAGGGCCAGTGTGCGTCTCACCCCCGGATGAAAAGCAAGGCGGGAGGAATGACCCCACTGAAGAACCTGTGAGCGGAGACTAGCAGAGACAAACAAACGAAGTAGAGGAGGAGTAGAGCCCCCCCTTAGGAGGCGACATGCCAGGAAGCAGGTCTATGGCACAGTCATACGGTCGATGAGGAGGCAAGGAGGTGGCCCGAGTCTTATTGAAGACCTCTTTTAGATCCAGGTATTCCTCAGAAACGCTAGACAGATCTGGGAAATCAGAAAGGGCAGCCGGACTAGGAGCAGATGAGAGTGCAGCCTTAAGACAAACAGCATGACAAAATAGTGAGAACTCCACTGAAGGACGGTTCCTATAGACCAGTCTATGTGTGGATTGTGTCTTCTTAACCAAGGATACCCCAGTATGACTGGCTGTTGTGGTGAGTAAATGAGGTGAAAGGCAAGTGTCTCGGCGTGGTTACCTGACATACTCATTTGGAGGGGGACTGATCGATGTGTAACCCGGCAGAGAAGACGGCCGTCGAGTGCCGTGGCGTGGATGGGTTTCTCCAGGAGCTCATGACCAATCTCCAGTTGGGCAGCCAGCGAAATTTCCAGTAGATTGGCGTCGGCACCGGAGTCAATGAGAACACTGAATGTGTGGTCCTGCCCGGAGTATTGGAAACGAGCCTAGAGCAGAGGTCGAGAGGGCATATCAAAGTCCATGGCCCGACTCACCAGCGCCGTCTGGATGACTGGTGAGCCCCGTCTTTTACTGGACAAGTCGAAACAAAATGGCCATCCTGGCCGCAGTACAGGCATTGGTTCGCACCTAGATGGCGCCGTCTCTCCTCCATGGACAGCCGGGACCGGCCCAGCTGCATAGGCTCAGGTGAGCCACTAGGGGCGTGCTGAGACGGCTAGAGGTCACGCGGAGAATGGGGCGGTGCTGGAGAGACGGTAGACTGGGCTCTCTCCCTCCATCGTTCCCTGAGACATCCGTCGATGCGAACGGCAAGAGCTACCAGTTGGTCCAGGTCAGCAGGGAGATCCTGGGCCGCCAGCTCATCCTTGATGCGGCCGGAGAGCCCATGGTAGAAAGCGTCAAGGAGGGAGGGAGCGTTCCAGCTGCTATCAGCCGCAATAGTGCGGAACTCAATAGCATAGTCCGCGACGGTTCTCCCACCCTGGGTTAGACTCAACAATCCCCGGGCTGCCTCCCTACCGGGAGTCTCATGATCAAAAACCTTACGGAGCTCCGTAGAGAAAAAATGAGCCAAAGCGCAGACAGGGGAGTTCCTCTCCCATTCGGCGGTTGCCCAGTCCCTCGCTCTTCCAGTGAGCAGAGAGATAATGTAAGCCACCCGGGACCGCTCAGTGGGGAAGGCTGAGGGCTGGAATTCGAAGGAGAGGGAACACTGCACCAGGAAGGGGCTGGAAAGAACCAGGAGCCCCGGAACAGCGTTCCGGAGGGGGCACATGAGCTTCTGATGCCGACGAGAGACCAGAAAGAGGAGCGGCGACGGGTAACCTCCGCAAACGATCCCAGACCGATTCCATGCTGCTCTCGTGGTGGGCGACCAGCGTCTGCAGACCCTCCGCTATGGTGGTAAGTTGTTGGTCATGGCGTTGTAGGACGCTGGCTTCTGCCTGCAGTTCGTTCTGGAGAGAATCTGAGTCGGCTGGGTTCATGTTTTGGCCAGATTGTACTGTCATGCTCTGCTGAAGAGGCTGGCAGATTTGAACCCAAAAGCACAACTCAGAGACAAGCAAAGTACAACGAACGAGGATCCAGAGGGACGAGGCGGGGAACGTAGTTGGGAACAGGCAGGATCGGGAAACCCGGGACAGGAGACAGGCGAATGCTGGAGAGACTTGCATGAACCAAACAGCGAAGACAATCTGGCACCAGGTGAACAATGTTCAGCTAACTTATAGCCTCCACTAATCACCTGATGCAGCCCAACTGCGAGGGTGAAAGAATAGAGTAGTGAAGGAGGCGTGGCAGACAGACTGTGACAGTAAACATGCTTTGTCCCGCCAGTGGTACCTTTGCATGGTATAAAACCGTACCTTAAACATTGGTACATATTTGTACCTTCTTGTCTGTACCTCTAAAATGAAATTTCTGTACCCCTAGTCAAAAAAATGTACCTTTATGTGCTGGTACAAAACTGGAGGTACAACTGGGAGGACATTTCATTGTGTACCTTAAGGAGGCAATGGTATACCCAAAAGTTCAAAGACAAAACCATTTACAATTATTCAAAATACATTTGTTTATTTTAGTTACGTTTACATTCTAAATTCATTGTGCCTTCTAGTGGGCATCTAGTGATCCTCTCGACCACTGGTTAGATTTGCTTTCACATTTGCTTTAATGGCATGCACTAGGCCTAAAGTTACTAGAACAGTTATTTCAAAGGATACTGCTGGCTTTGGTTCAAACCCTTGTTATCGAGAGTTTACCTACCTAGGGCCTTGTGGGTCTCGATTTTGCAAGCAGAGATATCAAATTAAACCATATTAATTGGAAGAATTTTTTTTTTTTTCTAATGCGGTGCAAATATCAATTTGGTGACTATCAATGCATGATGGAGGGCCTTCAGGATATTCCATTGCGAGGATCGGCCTTCAGTTTAACCTGCCCTTTTCCGTCATTCCCTACACAGCAATACTGCAGGTGGTTTTTTTTAAGTGTTGGTGTTAATCAACAGGTTGTAGTGTTATTTTAACCCTTAATTGATCAGTACACCCTGAATTTTTTTTGTTGAAAGTGTTGGTGTAGATCTAGGTTATTGAGAGGTTTCTCATACCGCAAGTGTTGATTTGACTAAACCCCTGCATTTCCGGTCTGAGTACCGGATGTGTTCGGCTGCCGGACCGGTTCGGGGTCCTGCGCTTACAGATGACGTATCGACACTTGACATATCGACACAAGCCAACGGACAAAACCCAGAAGGGTTGTTTATAAATGGTGCTCAATCAGTTTTGGTTTTGATTTCATTGAACGGAGCGCGTTCTCTCACAAAGCCATTGGAAACAAGTCTAAAAGCACTGATGAATGCATATTTTTATTTTCATTTTCACATATGTTAAATTAAGGATTGCCATTGTTAAAGTTAGATATTAAGACAGTATTTTCTGTAATGATAAGAGTACACAATTAATATTTATATACATACATTTTCTAGTTTCTATTAACTGAAAATGAAGAACTTGGACATTCATATGATTGATGAGATTTTATTTGCTCATACAAAACAGAATAAATAAGACAATACATACAACTGAGGAACAGCTAAATGTAAATCCATAAAAAAACGGTATGTTTAGGTCCCATGGTGAATTGAGGATGAATTCATGAATGTGTTAATATTAGATATTCATCCTATTCCTTGAAAAAAAAAATTTCTTTATGATTTTCTAGATCAATCAATGAATTGTCTCCTTGCCTATACAACCAATAACAATAAAAAATGCAACATTTTCTTAGATTCCACTAGGGGTATCTGTGCTCTATAATATAACAAACATTTGTAAAATAGTAAAAATTTCAAGGTAGGCCTATAAGAATGTATATAATGTGTTACCACATTCATGAATATATCCTCAATTGGCCGTGGGATCAAAACATGGAGGTTTTTTTTATGGATTTACATTGAGCTGTATGTGTGTATGTGAATTACAGTGTATGTGTTTGGATACACACGCGGGCACACACACTGACATATTTGTATATTATATATTATTTGTGTTATTCATGTGGCCTGCAGTGACGATATCGCACAGGTGCATTCCCACAGGCTCTGAAAACAACAGTCATCAAGCCATATCTCCACTCCTCTCGACCGGGGGGGGGGGGGGGGAGAATGCCATCTGAAAGAAGCAGAGGTGTGCAGATGTATTTATCTTGAGACCTTCAACTTCATACAATTAGTCTCGTCAGGGATTTGTATCCATATTTACAACTTAAATGTACCTATGATCTTGGAAGGCAGATGTCATCACAGTACCCCCCGTCGCAGCTGTCGGAATATATCCCTTCCAGTTTGCCTCTTTTCCCTGTACCAATATATCCTAAAACAGAATCATAGTCTAACCACACACTTTGCATGCGGTCTATACAGGTATGACCTCAACACTTCATGTACTGACACATAAGATTAGGGACTTGGAGTAGCAACAGTTGAGTGGAGGGCTACCTCGAGAACAACTTATGGCATTCTGGAATTTATGTTATCACCTCCCGTTCCAGTAGTCCGTCTGTTTATAAGGAGGAATGGGTGATTTGTCAAGCAAGTAGAGAGTGGCTAAGTGATACTTGAGTTATATCACGGCAACCCCATACCGTTGCCTCCCATAAAACATTGCTGCTTAAAGTCCCTATTATCGAAGGTAAGAACCTGTGCAGACTTTGTAGAGCCGACCACATGCCATGCAGGTCCCAATACTGTACATGGTGTAGAACTCTGCTCTGTAGTTGGCGGATACTCTACACCATGTAGTGACGCCTCATGTGACAAACAAGTGTAAGAGCACATTTATTTTTATAGAGCAGTAAAAATATGTATAGAACCCACAGGACATTACATTATTATATTAAATTAGGATATTGTACACTGATGCACCCTTCACTGATGCACTTTGAGCCACAGAAAATGTTGAATGTCTTTTTGGGCTTTTGGGTTCAGTGGATATGTTCCTGAAGGTGGAACACACCAGAGCCAGAGTTGGGTAAGCTTTATCACCCTCTTGGAGATAAAGCATTGTATGTACAATCTGTGGCTAGGTAACATTATGACAACAAAGTAGCTTCAGGAAATCTAGTGAAATTGCCAAGTTGGAAATTCAACTTCATTCAAATTTTGTTCATTTTTAAAATTTCTATTTATTTTATATTGTTTTTGCTTTATTATAAGTTGGCTGTAGTTATTTTGTTTAATTTCTCAGGTATGCTGCTTCAAATAGTTTGTGGCGTGTTTAGTCACATAAAAACGCCTCTTTTATAGGCTTATTTGAAAAGGTTAAAATAATTATATTTTTTAAATCTTTATTGGCTCACGTTAGCCATCAATCTGATTATTAGTCATAGATTAGAAAAGAAAAGGAGATCGTTAATACTTACCTAAAGAGCGGGAAAACATGTCTACGTTTTACTATGCGGTTTAGTATGTTTTAGTATGCGTGTGTGTCCTGTGCTAATACAAGGCTGTCTCTCTCCCATGCTGCAGATCTTACAGGTCAATGTAGTGATGTGTGTGTGTGTGTGTGTGTGTGTGTGTGTGTGTGTGTGTGTGTGTGTGTGTGTGTGTGTGTGTGTGTGTGTGTGTGTGTGTGTGCGCATTGTGTGCGCATACGTGCGTGTGTGTGTCCTGCATTTAATGACATCGTTTACAGGAAATGCGTCATTATTGCGCATCTAGGACCCCCGAGCCGATCTGGCAGCCAAACACATTTGGTACTCACACCGGGAAAGAAGCGCCATCCAGAGCTGATCCAGAATTTCCGGTAGCGATCTTTCTAACCCATGCGGTAAGTTTTACTTGGTTGAGGTTAATGTTGTGCGGTTTATAAACACTTAAATAGAAAAATCGTAGTTTGTTTGCTTTTGTATGGATAAATTGTATGTTACTTTCTATTCAAATTTAAATAAATAAAATAAAATGTTGAGCTGGCGATTGCTAATTTAAACGTGGTTGCTAATTTAAGATTCCAGCTGTCGAGAGATTATTATATCAGTAATATCTGTGACTATTTTTAATTTCTTATTAAATTTGCTTTTCTTTCTTTTTACTAGCAACCATCGAAAGGATAAGTTTCACTTTGCTGACGAGTAAATTGAGGAGAGCCGGACAGGGCAGGCACAGTGGAGGAGGGAGAGGACAGAGCTGAGTTTTCGCCATCACTCAAAAGGAGAAGTTGATAATACCTAGTTTCTTGTTGAAATTAAGGGAGTAGTATATGCGGAGCACTTTTCCGAAACACGATGAACTCAAAAAAATTAAAGAGGACATATTATGAAAACAGCACTTTTCCTGGGATTTGGGGTGTTGTTGTGGGTAGGTGGTGCTCCCACACGCATAAAAACTTTGAAATAAGTCCATACATGATTTTTTGAGTGAGATACGCATTTCTGGAAGCAGCCCGCCTCCAGCTACCAAGCGAGCGAGTCAGTTTCGGCGCCCCCTCCTACGTAGGAAGGGGGCACATTTGAATATTACCTCCCACTTTCCCACTCCCCTCCAATCAGAGCATCGCTAACGATTTTTGTGGACCAGCGAGACGACCAGCCGCCCGGCGCGGGGAACTCGGCACTAGCCTGCAGCTAAGCTCTGGGAGTACAATCCCTTTCTCTGGCGCCGAGCTCACCCCGCCGGAGCTGCCGCCGAAGGGAAGTCGGGAGGAGACATGGAGTAGAAAGGGATTGTACTCCCGGAGCTGAGCTGCCGGACTGCCGCCGAGCTAGCCCAGCCGGAGCTTCTCGTCCGCCGGAGCTGCTAGTCCGCTGGAGCTGCCACCTAGCTTCGGCGCCGGTTCAGCTCCCGGAGTACACCGCCGGAGCTGCCGGACTGCGGCCGGACGGCTTCGACGGTAACCGGCAGCTCCAGCGCGGGGAGCTCGGAGGCTGTCCGGTAGCTCAGCTCTCGGAGTAAAATCCTTTTCTTCTCAATGTCGTGGTTCATGGAATTCAGAGAGTCAATGCCAAAGTTATACCCCTCCAATTCTTCTCAACCATGGTCGAGATATCCCACACTACGAGTCTTTACGTGTGGAAGTACCAGAGACATCAGACAGCAGTCTTTATCATTCATAATATCATCAGAGGCGCACATAGCTTTTAGCTGTGATATTAGATAGATTATATAATTACGCGTGTGGGGGGACGTGCGACGTCTGACCTGCAGGGGGAGTGGGGGAGCGGGTTGTGAGCGCACCGGATTGGCTGGTGGGGGATTGGTCCTGAGTGCGGCAGGTGGCGGCACTCAAGCCAATCAGGGGATGTGTATTTATGTGCCTGCTTTGTTTTGTAGTGAAAAAGGGGATTCCTGAGAAGGAGAGAAGGAGTAAACAGAAGGACGGACCCTGACGGAGTCGCGGCTATTATTTTGCTTATCAATTACTCTCACGGAGAGAACGAACTATTGTTGAGCATTGTTTCATGTGTTACTCCACGGGAGTACCAATAAAAGAGATTTCCCGAGGGGGAATATCGTCCCAACTGGCGCTCCCGCTTCATTCCTGTGCTCACGTCAACCCGAACCCGTTACAGTGGAGCCCAACCTGGGGACGAGCACAGGAGGATGGACCAGTCCCCGTTGGAGAACGTGCTCGGACACCTGGCCCAGATGGCAGAGCAACAGGGTCAACTCCACCAGGCTCAGAACGAGGTGCTCGCGGAGTTGGCCCAGTCCCTGGCCGCAGATCGGACCATGCTCCGGGAGCTCCTCGCCTCCGGTGGATGCGGCGAGGGACCCCGGGCGGGAACCGCAACGCCCATCCACGTCCCGAAAATGGAGAAGCAGCGACGACCCAGAGCCTTCCTGCAGACCTTCCAGGGGGTAGCGAGCTCTCAGGGTGGCCTCGCCCGGAGTGGGCGCCACCGTCTCCCTGCCGCTCCTGACGGGAGAGAGCGCGCAGCTCGCCGGCCCACAGCTTGACAGGGTCGGGGCCCCAGAGGGACTATGACGCTGTCACCAGAGCCATCCGGGACCGGCTGGGCCTCTACCCCGGAGGAACATCGCCGCCGGCGCGGTCGGGCGCGACGTTCGCAGAGGGGGACCGCCCCTTCCGCTTCGCCCAGCAACTTGTGGGACCAGGCCAGGAGGTGGGCTGGTTCCCGGACCGGACCACAGCGGAGGACGTGGTGGAGCAGGTGGTCCTGGAGAGCTAGTGGAGGGGCTTGCCGCGCTAGGACTTCCACCTGGGTCCGATACACACCGCGACCCGAAAGCCTCTCCGACGCGGTCACCCTGGCGGAGAGGTCATCGGCAGCCACTCCAGCAAGCCAACGACCGCCGACACCGAGCCCACGTACCGGGGCGGCCACCCCCGCGGCGGGAGAGACCGATCCCGACGCCGAGGGCGAGATGGGGGGCGGGCCACAGAGCGGGCACATGAATCACCTCCCCCCCCCCTCCACGGATGGGCGCTCAGACGGCAGGGGAGGGGTGGTTGGCGGTGGCGGGCGCCTGGCCACTTTCCGGAGGGAGTGCCCCTATGATGGAGGTGGGTCAGGTCCGTGCCGCGTCACCGTGCCCGTCTCCTCCCCAACGGTCCCCGGTGAGGCGTACCGTATCCCGGTGAGGATACAGCGGGGTACGCACCAGGCGCTGCTGGACTCGGGCTGCATGCAGACCATGATTCACCAGCGCCTGGTGCGGTCCGAGGCGTTGGTGGAGGCGTCGAGCGTGTCGGTGAGGTGTATACACGGGGATGTGCACGAGTATCCTTTGGTCCCTATCGAAAATTCGTTGGGGGGGAAAGAAGCATAGTCTTAGGCGCGCGGTTAGTTCGAGCCTCACGCATCCCCTGATTCTTGGGTTGGATAGGCGGGGTTTCCACAGGCTGTTAGGGGGACTATCACGGGGGGCGACCACGACCGGAGGAAAGTAAGTCATGTGATAGTCGCTTCGTGTTGTGCTCTGCGCCGAAGGCGGAGGCGACCGACGCTGCTCAGGGATCGGGGGAGGGGGGCGAGCCCCAACCCGAGGTCCCCACCCCCGTGTTCCCACCGGTGGAGGATTTCCCCCTCGAACAGTCTCGGGACGCCACACTTTGAGCTCAGCCTACGGACCAGGTGACGTTCATTGATGGAGTAAGGGCCGGGCCAGACGCAGCACTGACTTACCCGCACTTTATAGTGGTTAGGATAGACTTTATCGGTAATATCGTGACACACCAGAGTGAGGAGATTACTACCCAGTTGCTGGTACCCAGGAGCCGCCGCGGTGGAAATGGTTTTCCAGGCGGCGCATTATAACCCAATGGCGGGCCATCTGGGATACGAGGAAAAACACTGAACCGGATAATGGCCCGTTCTTATTTGGCCGGGATTCGGGGCAGAGGTACGCAGGATTG
>OLKM01001947.1:13182-58182 GCA_900291075.1 Melanogrammus aeglefinus
CTGCATATAAAACCAGTAACCGTTTTTGCTCTGAAAAAAAGGTTTGATTAACAACACGATTTACCCACATATCTATCTAACTAATTAAGATAAACAACAATAAATAATTGCACATTGCACCCTATTATTGCATTTGTTGCAGTTCATTTTTAAGCTGTATCCTCAGTCATATATAAGTGTTTTCAAACACTGAGCAACACATTAACATGAGTGTTTCCTTCAGAATAACACCGTCACCACTACCAGATGTACATTATATCCATGCTTAGCCTATAGATCCAATGTGAGTTACGAATGGTTTCGCTTGTTAGCAGAGTTTTAGTTTACAAATGTTCTTGTTAACTTAACATTTGGTTTTATGTTACCCAAAATGTTTATATTGGATTATATTGAACAAATTTAATTAAGTGGATGACTCCAGGTTAACAAAGTAAAAGTTCTGATACATTTTTTGAATCCATCCATGCAGTTATCCAGACATCACACATTAGTTGTTGTTAGGATTGCTATAAAATAGAAGTCTTTGTTTTTGAACAATGTTTCATGTTTGAGTCAGTGTTTTATATGCAAAGCTTGTTTCACACTGCTTTCCTATTAACAAAGTTAAGATTGGTATAACTGTTGTATATTGTGATTGGTTCCCAGAAGAAATGCTAAATTACCCCCAAGAAACCCAGTTTCATCTGGCTCATATGACAAATATCTCATAAAAGTACAAGCTATTACAATGTCTTTGATAAATGAAACAGATAACACGAAACCATAATTTCACCGCTAAGCACTACTTCAGTTTTACATCAAAATGTTATTGCAGAATAAATCGTCGGCTATGCATCGTTCGGTATATCATTAGTACAGCGTTTTGGTCCTTTAATGTATCCCTCTCAATATCATCAAAACTCTTAGGACCCCACTGTCAGCTTGGTATACAGAAAATATTGACTTATGCGTGAATAAATTTAGACACATACATCCAAACTATAGTACTACTATAGCGTTACTATAGCACTATGTTGAAAATGCAGGAATGTTTGCCTTGTTGGAAAAAAAAAGTTTGGAATGGTGTAACGACATGTAAATAGACAATAACATTCAACAGCTGTTTGTTTGTGTCCATGCCAACCACACCCAACCGTGTTTAGCTGATGCTAAGAAGTACCGAATACTTAGGCGCCTAGTGTTTTTGTAATTTTGCCTCGCAAATTCCCTCACTAAATCCCATTGCCCGAGATTTGTAGTCAAACTAAATCCCTCTAAAAACCAATACTGTACATCGCAATGGACGAAAGTCCATTAAGTCACATTAACCCACAAACAACAGTCTTGTGCGCACAACTGTACCATGATTAAATATATACAGGTTTTGCCACTGTGTGCCACTTTTGCCAGCGACGCAGGAAATTTTCATTAAACCTGTCTGTTTTTCTTCTAAAAACAAAAACATGTACGTTGCCAACATAGCCGCGACAATGAAAGACATTCAAACCGAAAAGTGTTAAAATCGACGGCATGATGGAAATTAAAAATAACGAACATAACCGATGAACAATCGTGAAAAATGAGACTGAGTGGTCACGTCCGCCCAGATCCCACGGGTTCGAACCCAGAACATTCTACGGCCTGGAAGGAAATACTGTTTGGCTTTGTCCAAATGGTTCAGGCCTCACTGCTTCTTCTTTCTCTCCTTTTTGATACCCATTTGAAACAACCACAACAACACCAACATGTACATTTTGAATGCTCTTTCTAGAAGTAAGAAGCAGCCTTTCCGCCATTTTGAAATGGTTAGTTCTGGGTCTTCCAGAGAAAAATGAGAGAAAGAAGAGCAGCTCTAGGAAATTTTTGGTCCAACTTTTTCCTCCCACTTCAGAGGCTGGAATTATAAAGTCAAGTATACTCTTACTATACTCTACTAGTAAATTAAAGTAGTAGTACTAGTATAGTAAAGAGTAAAGTAAAGTCCTTTGTCATGTATTGCATGAATGCCGCGTAGTTGACTATCGTGTGGAGCCACAGCAGTCTGAGCACAAAATCATAGAATATGTTAGCGAACAATCATTTCAATTCTTCAATCAATTGCGGATAGAAGTGCTTTTAAAAGCCACTGATTCTGAGCAAATTTCATTCATGCATCTATACTAAGAATCGGTATTGATACAGGGACTCTATGCCGGAAAGTTAGTTTTACATCGGGCAGTGAGTAGGACGAGACGTGAATGGTTCAAATGGTTGAAAAGTATGCGGAAAAAGTAATGGAACAATTCAATAAACTTCAAAGGAACACAGATACAGGGCAGGTATACGCAAAAATACACAGCATTACTTCACAGAATACATGCAATATAATTAATTATGTAAATAGTAAGGAAATAAACATGAGAAAGGAGGCTCTAGGAGCGGTACAATTGGCCTAAAAGGGATGCAGCAAAGCATTAAGGGTAG
Source organism: Melanogrammus aeglefinus (assembly GCA_900291075.1). Taxonomy (NCBI): domain Eukaryota; kingdom Metazoa; phylum Chordata; class Actinopteri; order Gadiformes; family Gadidae; genus Melanogrammus; species Melanogrammus aeglefinus. The sequence goes on from OLKM01001947.1 coordinate 15,625, forward strand.
AAATTGGATGAAAGCATGAAAACTAGAATGGAAGCAGAACATTTTCTTTCCAAACAGACCAATGCACAATTCAATCAAAATAATCTGCTGTGTCGCGCATTTATCTATGTATTCTACGAAGAAATCCACTTTATGCCATTACTTATTTTATTTTAAATGGATACTGATGTTCTATATGAAGCAGCACTGAAAGAGAGTTACATAAATAGGATTAAAATAAAAAGAAAGATCAGCAATCAGAAACTTTGTTCCTATAAAACATTCAACATGCTTTGACAGTTCTCTAAAAGAAGAAGAAAAAAAATACAACCAAAAATTTAACTGGCTCCCTGAAAGTAAAAGTTTACCCCCAGCCCTCCCCGATAAAGACTGGACGATGTCGGGAGAGAAAGGGCTGTGTAAGGAGAGAAAGGGGTGTATTCAAGTGTTTTTCTTATTTTTTTCTTATTTTTTTAACGTTCATTTTCAGAGAGCCAAAGTGCCAGTGTCCGCAGGGCTGAATCAGGGTGGTCCGCTGGGTGGTCGGTTAAACATTGGAGGGGGCCGAAACGGAGACGCCAGCCAGGGAACTCAGGAAGTGGTCATGGAGGAAGGGTCATTCCACATGGCCGCCACATCTCTGAACCTACGATGGGTGAGGGGCATGAGGGTAATAGGAGTGGTGGGGGAGAAACCGAGGAGGTGGTTTAGGTTAAAGGTCCCATAGCATGCTACTTTATGGATGCTTTAATATAGATATTAGTTGGCCCCTATCACAGTATTTCAAGACATTCCCAAAATTTAGCTGTGGTGCAGAGTTACAGCCACTACGAGCCAGTGGCACATTGAGCTTTCCCCAAACGTGCTGTTTCAGTGTCTGTAACTTTAATGCAAATTAGGAGGAGAGAGTTGGGTCAAGGAGGAGGGTGGGAGTAGTGACCCTTAGCAGCTTGTGGCCATGGTACCATGCGCTCTGTTTACAGTGGATGTATTGCAATGGCGAGGCGCACACAGCTTTTGGCCATGTTCTGTTATATTCTAGAACACTCCGGGTGCTCCGGCGGGAGTCCTGAAGCTCTATATCTAAATAATATCATATTATACATACTGTAGCTATCTACAGTATATCATATAATATATATTATCACGGCCAAAAGTTGTGCGCCTCCAGACGATATTATGAATCTCAAACAACTGCGTCAGGTTCTCCGACGTCTCTGGTTCTTCCACGTCCACATCAATCTGAAGTAGACTGAACCACGATATGGAGGAGAAAGGGAATCGTTTGCCAGGAAGTCAAAATTCCTTTCCCCCAATTTTTTCTCAACCATGGCTGAGAAAACCCCACTATGAGTCTCGTTGTGGAAATACCATAGGTGAGAGTGACGTGTTATGCGCCATAACACCAACAGCAGAACAGTTATCCAAATAATAAAGAAGTGTACAACACTTGTGTTACAGTCCTGGAGCTCTATATCTAAATAATATCATATATACTGTATGTATATATATAATAGATATATAATATATATATATATATATATATATATATATATATATATATATATATATATTATATATATAATATATATATATATATATATATATATATCATATAATACATCATGGGCGAGCGGTCATAATAAGCTATAAATGCAGTGCATGCCCAAGCCCTTCAATAAAAATAATTGAAAATATTAATCTGGCAGTGTGTTCAATTATACAATACCTTAGTTTTACTGTTTTGGTCTTAAATCCGTGCCTAATCTGTCCCGTTTCGCTTGCGAAAAGCTGGAAAGCTGACAGCTTGTTTCGCGCATGCGCACTGTGACACCGACTAGTACAGTTGCTAAAGGCCGTGTTTACTGCAGATGAGCGTTTTGAATGGCAAAAAAGCTGTCAGTGAAGCAGCTTATCTGCCAACGCGCATGCGCAAAAATGACTTATTTCAATTGTTCAGCGGGAAACTGTCAGTTCATTCATTGTGTAGCCTGGTCAAAATGGCTGAAAATATTAATTCTATTCAGGCTGAGCCACATGGCTGTCGGTGCTGCGCAACTCATTATCACTGTTTGTGTTGTCTGTCAAAACATGGATGAATGAAACCTATCGACTTTATATCGATCGTTGCGTTCATCTCCTCGTAGCGCTCTTTTTCGGTTATTGGCGTACAGAGAGAGAGAGAGAGAGGCGCGCACTGACAGCAGCGCGCATAGAAGTGAAACTCATACGGCCCGACCTCCCGTCAAACGATCCGGTCTGACAGCGACATATTGCCTGTTCATTCATGAAAATCATCTCGAAACACTCTCAGTCAAACAAGGTCGGGAATGAGAAATCTGCGGCGCTACTAGCCTAGTTCGTTTTAAAAACACACCGGCAGCAGCGCCTACTGATCTGAGACGTGTCAGTGAGTTACTGTAAATGCTGTGCGAAAAACCAGCTGTGGTCTGTGATTGAGGTGCAGACGGGTGAGTTTGGAGCTGACGAGACGATCGCGCTGACGACCGCTTCGTTACATTTTTCTCATTGAAAAACTATAGCCTACAACTGGCATTTAGATGATGTTCTCCATAAAAAAAATAAGTGAAATACTGTAATAACAATTCGGTTTAAGTAATCAACCGCTTATAGTGATCAAATATACTCTGGACCAACGTGATCACTACAAGCTGTTTCCACTAACCATATTATATTTTTTATTAAAAAATACAATGCCCCCCCACGGGCGCGCATGGTATTGACACTTCAGCATGACCACAGTAAAAAGTCACCGCTCGCCACTGTAATACATATTATCACGGCAAAAAGCTGTGTACGCCTGCAGACGAGAATATGAGTCACACACGACTGCATCCTATTCTCTGGTTCTCCGACGTCTCTGGTTCTTCCACATCCACATCATTCTGAAGTAGACTGAACCGCGTGCGCCGGCGGCCGGGTGGTGGCGCTTTCGCGGCAGCGGGCAGCAGGAATCCGGAGGGAGACAACCGCGAGCAACAATCCCTTTCTCCTCCAATGTCGCAGTTCATGTATTTCAGGGAGTCAAAGCCAAAGTTCCTTTCCCACAATTCCTTCTCAACCATGGCTGAGATAACCCCAACTACAGTCAGGTTGTGGAAATACCAGAGGCGTAAAATAACCGACATGTTATGCTCCAAAACACCAACAGCAGAACGGTTATCCAAATATTTTGCAGTGTGTAATCACACACACACAAACACAAATGTGGCGCTCACACGACCGTGTCTCATTGGCGGGCCAAATTCTCTGGGCTGGCAAGGCAGAGAAGGGGGAGGTGGCATCTCCCCTTATTACGACATACTTCCAAAACGGCGCGTCTGAGCTCCCTTTTTTCAAAGGCGGAGCACAACATCTAGTAGTGATGCGCGAGAGGGCGTTTTTTTAACACCCGCCCCAACCCGACCCAAGACATTTTCCAATCCGCCCCGCCCGACCCGTGGTGAATTCTGAAGCGGCCCGCCCGACCCTCCCAATTTGACCCGCAAAAAAATAAAAATAATAATAACAACAAATAAAATAAAAAGCCTGGGGCTGAGGCTTATGCCTAATTTAACACGTAACTAAATGAGAAGGATTTGCGCTAAATTCGCATTATTGTGAAACTTCAACGGCAGGTCTACATCAAACAACAACAACAACGACAGCTTTACGCAATTATTTATTTAAGAACTGTTAACAAATGCGTGGAAGACATAGCCTATGTCTATACCGTGCCTTTTAGGAAAGATGACATTAAGGGCTGCCCCGCAGCCGCAGGGGCGGGTGTGGGAGACTTCTTTGCCTGCGCAGCAGACCCACGGCATGAATGTCGTAACAGATTCGATGTACCTGTTTTATGGCCATCATATTTGTACAGCGCCTCACATTGAAGACACATGACGTATTCTGCAATGGTGTCATCGGACAGCACGACTTGTCCAAATGTTTCCCACACCTTGCTCTATTGTCGGCTTTCCGTACAACCTTTGCATCGCCTTTTTTAATCTTCTCTCTTATTAAGTCTGCCATTATTGGAGTCCTCCTAGAAGTTTTGGCGGTGCAAACAAAAGCTACGGATGGCATGTTGGGATAAACTAACCGGAGCTGTATCTTAAACTATACCATTCTAAAAGGTAACATCATTTTACAAAATATAAAGTGTCGAATAAAATGTGAGGTGGACACCCAGGTTATGTAGCCTAACTCAGACGACTAGCAGGAGTGGGAGCTTTGAGTGCAATAACTTTGTGACAGTGGGATGTATGCAAATGATAAGTTCTGTAGGCTAACGCAAAATTGCGATTTCACCTATGTATTCCAAAAGTTCCGGGTTGCGGGTTTTGACTTTTTTGACCCGCCCCACCCGAACCCGCGATACTTAGAGAAAACTGCTACCCAACCCACCCAGCCCGCGGGTGCCCGCGGGTAATTGGGTAACCCGCGCATCACTAACATCTAGTGCTCATTTTACACCCAACATAATTGGTAGCTACTGGGGGAGCATAGGTATGCTAGGAGAACTCATATTAATGTTAGAAAACCCATCCCATAGATCTTTAACGGTTTGGGTCAAAAATTGCGAAATGGTGGCACAAATGTCTGATTTTGACCACTGCAGCCTTTTTTGACAAGACCTAGTAAATGAAGTCATAGTCAAGTCTATTTTATTTGTGTATATGCTAATCACAGTTACCGTCTCAAACAACACAAGTTGAGAAAAAATATATGTCAGCAACACCAACTCTGTTTCCGTGGAAAAATGCTGGAAAAGTTTGACTATTTCCTGTCACTGGTCTGGGATTTGTGTACACCAAATGGAACCAATAATGTCAAAGGTCCAAAAATGTCAAGGTTTCTTCCCCGAAAACAGAGTTGGTTGTTGCACCCCAAAATTCTTCCCAACAGACTTAGGAAGGAGATCTCTCTAAGATTAGATCAAAGCCAAGCTTCAAAACACTTGGAAAATCTGTTTTTATTTTTAAAAAATTTTTTTTTCTCACCTGGCGTTGATGAGGTACTGTGCCAGGCTGATGTTGGCGGGGGTTCCTGTGATGGTGATCTGGCGCTCCGATGACCCTTCCATGGCGTTAGCAATTTTGATCTGCGCCCCAGACATCTGGCGGATCTCGTTGATTTTGGTGCCCTGGCGCCCGATTATGCAGCCTATTAGCTGGGAAGGAAACGGTGGCTGGACTTAGTATGGAGGAACGTCTGACTGGAGAATGTGTTGTGAGGGAAATCATGCGGCATCACACCCAACTCAAAAATTGTTTGGTAAAATCCTCAAATTCCTGGGTCAATTGTTTTTATTGATCCATTTGTATCGATTGCTATGGTAGCATCTATTCACATCCATATATTTGGATACGTGTATTGATTGGCTTATATTATTTGATATATACATTGATATATGAACAGGCTGTAATATAACTTAAGAAATAAGACCTTCCCCGACTCTCCCTCGCCACACGCCAGACTCTGCCTTACAGCATTGCCTCTCCCCACCACCACCACCACCACCACTTCCTCGACTTCCGCCCCGGTTTGGCCAGGAAAATGGAAGGAAGTGATGCCCAAACATGGATTATGGATGTAGTGTTCTTTCTGTGCTTTTTGAATGTTTATTCATGATTATAACTAACATTCATGATGTTTAACTGTATCCTCCCTCTGAGCTCACACTTCCTTACTGAATCCCAGAACAAATGATTTCCACCACGAGTTACAATGTTATAGTGAGTATTGACACACCTCATAAAGGAGATGAGCACACGTGTTACTACTCACATCATTGGGAATGGAGAGTTCATGACTACTGGTCTGGTTACTGGCATCCAGACCTGCTGCTGTGCGAGAGAGACATGGAGACGGAGAGAGAAATGGACAGAGAGAAGAGGAGAGAGAGAGAGAGACAAAAGAGAGAGAAAGACATAGATATACGGATAGAATGAGTGGGAGGCATAAAATAGGGTTTGGCACATTGACGGATGATCCAGCGACAAACAACTTAAAACCTTTTATTTTGAAATAAATGTGGCTCAAACTTTCTGTTCATTGACAAAATAATGTTTTTTCTGTGATACAGATGAAAAGCACTGTGTCCAGCCTAATAAACCGAACAGACATGATTTGGGCATCATTAGTTCACCAAAAATAAATACATTTCTAGAAGCAACCCATTCAATTTTGAATCTCGGAACCTCACAGTTTTATTTTTTAAAAAGAATTGTACAGCTGCAGTGCACCGGCTAACAATCAATTCACACCAGGGAAAATGTATTTTATATAGTTCCCTGTCTGGAATCATGAAGAAACATCTCGTATATAAATTATTCCTATTTTTGGCGGTACTGTTTCCCTTCCCCCAAAACAAATAAACATACAAACAAAACAAAACAAAAAAAAAAATATAAAAATATATAAAGTGGATCCTATTTTGGGGCGAACTGCATCCCTTCCCCAAAAATAAATAAACATACAAACTAAACAAAACAAAATCTATAAAACGCACAAAGGGAAGGAAACCTCAAGGCGAATCAGAGCAGACCACCAGGAGGCCTTCTTGTGACGAGCAACAGAAAACAGAAAATAAAGAGAGAGAAAACGCAAGAGAGGACCGGGAATAACGACGCAGAAGATAGAGAAATCGAAAGAGAAAGACAGAGAGAGAGAGAGAGAGAAAGAGCGTGTCTGCCTCTAAAGGTAAAAAAACTAAAACAAACGAAGAGAAGTGAAGGATTGTGGGTGAAGAGAGGGTGGTGGTGGTGGTGGTGTCGAGGTGGCGGGTACGTACCGGGGAAAGCAGGGGTGGTCTGTCCGAGAGGGGTAAAGGGGGTTTGCTGCATAGCCAACTGGTGGAGCTTGCTCAACTGCTGAGGTGGGGAGGACGGGGGCAGGGAGGCGGAGGAGGAGGTGGGGAGGAAGGGAGGTGGGGGGGGGGAGGGAGGTGGGAGGAGGAGGAGGAGGAGGACAGTAGAGCTATGAGGTCATCGCTTAAAAACAGAGGCAAACACACGCATAGGCACACGCGTGCAAGACACGCATATATGCCATGATCTGGACTCGCAGAAATACTGAGAGTGAGAGAGAGAGAGAGAGAGAGAGAGAGAGAGAGAGTGAGAGTGAGAGTGAGAGTGAGAGAGAGAGAGAGAGAGAGAGAGAGAGAGAGAGAGAGAGAGAGAGAGAGAGAGAGAGAGAGAGAGAGAGAGAGAGAGAGAGAGAGAGAGAGGACGTGGTGGAGATGTGCTGGTAGAAGACAACGTGGACTCGGAGAGAGATGGGCCAAGGGGCATCTTAAGGAGCAAGTAGGGTGCATCCTGGCCCAAGCATCCATGTCTGCAGACACTAGGGGGATGGATCCCGGAACCTTTATGTCGGGCATCAAACCCTAAGCAGAATATCCTTTACCCCTGGACGCTCTTGGGTCAAAAGAGGACAGTGGGATGGAACCCAGAACCTCTTGGCTCAGAGCCCCAACATGGTCCTCTTTTATATTAATGGGATTTCCACAGCCCCGGGCCAAACCCCGGGCGGACCAGTGCCAAACTAAGAGACAGAAGATAGATATATCTATCTTTCTTTTCATATAAAGTTTGATACAGACTACAGATAGAGGAAGGAAATGGATAGGTATTTAGAAAAATACATAGATAGATAGACAGATTGAGGAGTTTGATAGAGGAAGGGATTTGGGAAGTTGGGATATGTGGCGGACATAGTAGAAAGAAGAGATATAGATCTAGAAAGTGTTCAGATTTGGAGGAGAGCACTCACATCTGGGTGGGGGATGGCGTACTGTCCCTGAATGGTATAAGCCTGCAAACAAAAAACAATAGCATGTCAATAGCACGTATGGAAATATACAACATTGCAAGTCAACACCTCATAAGGTAGTCTGATTGACACCAAAATCGTCAACTAACATGCCATTTAAGTTGTTCAATCGTTTTTCATGTCGAGCGATGCTTTAGCATTGACATCTGGTTAAGATAACGTCAAATCTAATTGATTAAACCCAGAGGAGAAATCATACAATGAAAGCAATGGGAAATTGGGAAAACACTGCAAAAATGAAAGTCAATGCAGAAACGAAATGTGAATACACGTTTGGTTTTTCTATTTGATGTTCATTTTCAGGGCCCCAGTTGTGTGTCTTAATCGCTACGCTTGAGTCAACACAACGTCACAAGCAATCGGCGTCCATCTTGACATCATCCGTCAGATACGATCGATAGGAAACAGAAGGAGACGGACAGTGGGAGAATGACAGGGATGTGATGAGTGGAGATGGTTCGGATCCCAGATGTCGTTGGCATGTACGGTATACGGGAGACGCAAATGTCACTGCAATACCTGGCTGGCTTTGATGGAAAGATATTTTGATTGTGTTTCCTCATGTGCAAAGACATGTTACGAGTTTGAAATATGATCTAAATCCTTTCATTGTTTTTCCTCTTCTCTTCCAATGCCCCTGTTCAAATACATCATTAAACCATTAAATATATACCTCCTGGGTTCTTATTAACCGTTCTCATTGCGTTGCTTTAACGTTTCCTGACCAAAAGCCTGTTATCATCCTTTGTTTGACGCCGTTTTTAAAAAGGTTGCTTTAAACAACTAAGATTGGGTTTGAAACAACATCAGTCGTTGTGTGTAAAGGTAATCAATGGTGAAGCGGTTAACTATATGTCCTACAATATACCTTACACAATGGTGATGAGTGGGTGGTGTTGAGTGGATGTGTGTTGATAAGTGGGGGTGTGTGTGGTGATGAGTGGGTGGTGTTGTGTGGGTGGGTGGGTGGTGGTGAGTAGGTGGTAGTGGGTGGGTGGTTGGTGATGACCAGGGGTTGTGATGAGATGAGGGAGGGAGGTGGGGGGGGGGGGGGGGGGGGCTACAGTCGGGGATGGGAGTGGTGAAAGGGAGAGGGACGGCGACAGACAGCGACAGTAAAACCTGGCGGCAGTAAGACACTAACAGGAAGTGGCTGGTGCTGCAGCAGCAGGCTGAGGTTGGCAGTGGAGGCCCCCAGCGGGTCGGCCCTCACCTGGCCCCCCGAGAAGATGACGGGGGCGGAGGCGGGCTTGGGGCGGTAGGGGATGGTGGCGCCTTTAGGTGGGGACTGAAGGGGTGGGGCCGGTAAAGGGTGAGGAGGGGGTGGGAGTGGGGGGAAGTGGGGGTGGAGGAGAAAAAAAAAGGCAGAGGTGAGTTTCGTGAAGTGTGCGGAAAGAAAGGTCTGATAACGAAGGAAGATAGAGTGAGGATCAATAGACCGATAGAGATATCCACAGAGATATCCAACCCTATCCACAGAGATCTGTCTCTCTCATATATAAACAGAAAGAGACGGATAGATAGAGATATCTCACTGTCATATATAGACTTTATCTCTAGATAAAGATTGACAGATATATTGTTTTATAGAAAGAGAGTTAGAGAGATAGAGATAAATAGTTAGAAAGAGAGCAGTATAGATAAAGATCAGTAGATGGATGGATGGATGGATGGATGGATGGATGGATGGATGGATGGATGGATGGATGGATGGATGGATGGATGGATGGATGGATGGATGGATGGATGGATGGATGGATGGATGGATGGATGAGGATGGATGGATGGATGGATGGATGGATGGATGGATGGGATGGATGGATGGATGGATGGATGGATGGATGGATGGATGGATGGATGGATGGATGGATGGATGGATGGATGGATGGATGGATGGATGGATGGATGGATGGATGGATGGATGGATGGATGGATGGATGGATGGATGGATGGATGGATGGATGGATGGATGGATGGATGGATGGATGGATGGATGGATGGATGGATGGATGGATGGATGGATGGATGGATGGATGGATGGATCGAGAGAAAGGTTTCTGCTAACAACTAAAATATAGGGAGGAAGAGGGTAAGAGAGAAAATCTTGAGTGCCAGATCAGAAGCAAGGGAGAGAGTAAGAAAAGAAGAAAGCAAGGCAGAAGACTTCCTGAAGGGAGACAATAAGAGCCATTAAGGTCAGATTCAAAGGAGAATGAACAGGAGAGAGGGAGAGTGGGACAGTGCTTTAGGATAGAAACCATCAGGGGCGGTCACTACTAACACTGCAGAGATACATGTGTGTGCGCATCCCTTGATTACATGCGGCAAAGCACACGTGACGGTTAGATGCAAGTTGACATAGGGTGGCGTTTATTCACGTTGTCAACTCGACCCCAATGCTGATCGCTCAAGACTTCCAGCAGGAATATTTGAATGCACACTTTGTTTAATCATATTGCTATTATTTATGCTATCCCAAACCCTAGCCATCTTCACCCCCAAACCATCCACACCCCCAAGACCCAGCCATCTCACCACAAAAACACCGTCAATCTCAGCCCCCATTAGCCCCATTAGACAAACCTCCCCTTGTCCTCCCTTGGCCCCCAATACCCATCCACCCCCCCCCCCCCCCCCCCCACACACACACACACACTCCTCCCGTCCCCAGGGCCCTTACCTCAAGCATCACCACACATATCTGCTTCACACACTGTATGATGGCCTCCGGAGCTCCGGAGATGGTGACGGCCCTCTCGGTGGAGTTGGGCAGCATGTCCCCTGCCACCTGTACCTGGGCACCAGTCGACTGTAGGGTGAGCAGGGAGGAAGGAGAAGGAGGGAGAGATGTTGGTCAGTTGGACGGCAATTTTGGGATTGTCTAGCCCGAGATGTCCCCTTGTTCTGACCGCGGTGCTGGCAGAACGCTCGTTAAAGCTTTTAGTTTTCAGAGAATTTAGGAAACAATGTATTATGATAAGTAGTTTTGACTGTACTTGAAGATCTGGCAGGATGCTAGTAAAGGCTTTTTGCTTTGTAGAATGATAATGCAAAAAGCTTTGATAAATTGAAGTGCCATTTCTTTTCAGATGGTGGATTTTTAGAACACACATTCATTTGATTCGTTTGAAATTCCTCACATTGCACCACCTCTAGCATGTTGGTGGGGTGTGATTTCAAAGCATTGGAACATTGAATTTATTCTGTTTTAGAATAAAATAGATTTATTAAGTATGATTCCCCAGATGGATTGACTTGCAGATGGGCACCTTCCATTCTTGAGAAGCTTTCCTCCTTCAAATATGTTAAATGGAGAACATAGACGCGGTAGAAGAGCGACACCATGGACGTTCTAAGTACCTCTCGCATCTCTTTGATCTTGGAGCCCCCCTTCCCGATGAGCGAGCCACACTGGCTGGCCGGGACCACCAGCCTCAGGGTCACGGGGGGCTTGCTGGTCGCTGGGCTGTTGCTCATAGAGTTGATGATGTCCTGGTGGACAGTAAAAAGAGACAGAAGGAGGGAGAGAGTGGGTGAGAGAGGGAGAGAGATGGGGGAGCAGGAGAGAGTGGGGAGAGAGAGGGGGAGAGAGAGATAGAGTGAGAGGGGACGAGGAAGAGGGGGAGAGAGGTGGGTGGAGGAGGAGAGACAGGTGAGAGAGTGAGGGAGATAGAGTGTGGAAGAGAGGGTTGGGGGAGGAGAGAGGGGGGGAGAAAGAGGAGGAGAGAGAGGGGTGGAGGAGGAGAGAGGAAGGGAGGGGGGCGATCAGTTAGCAGAACATATTTTCCACATCCATCAGCTAGGTCCTTTGCTGTCCCTGCTACTGTTGACTCTGCAATATATATCACATTTGGTGGACACTTTAATTCAAAGAATCCTAATTCAAACAACTCCATCTGTTCATACATGTCTAGTGAGGGCTACCTCTAGTGGGAATCAAACCCCTGACCCCTAACTGGAGCAGTGCCATAGCGACCCTCACCTCTTCAAACTTGTAGGCGATCATGGCAAAGGCCTTGAAGATAGCGTCGGTGGGTCCTGTGATGGTAACGATACGTTCCGGACAGTTTCCCTCTGAGATGTTGATGCGTGCCCCGCTCTGGCGCCATAAAAAGACGAGTTAGTTTGTTTTATTAGCGTATTAGTGAGCCTGCCAAAAGAGTGCTCAAAAGAGTTTGGAAACAAACGTACTTCCTCGCGCATCTTCTTCACCGTTTCTCCTTTCTGAAAGGCAGAAGGACACACGTGGGTCAGTTCAGAGCTGTAATGTGTGCTCCATTATACATTTCCTTCTGGTGTTATTTTCTTATTCAATTTGCAATTAATTTGTATTTATTTGTTTATAAATACCTTTCCGATGATGCTGCCGACCTCCTGGAAAAACATAAATCAATCGTTAAAAGTATAGTATGTTATTTCTGCTTGATTGAAATTGAAACATTTCAAAGAAGGAGATCTCTACTTGGGTTCTGTTTTTGAGCGTGTTTCCTTAATTACTTTGAATAGAACAACCTTCTTCTCTGGGTTTGAACATTGTTGGATTCAGTGGGGATAATGTAAGTACACAACTCAAAAAAATATATAACATTGGTCTAGTGATTTGTAGATATTTGAATGTGGTAATGTTACATAGTATCTTTGCATAGTATACATTAAGTCAACTTAATGTGTACGCCCTCCATATGAAAAAGAAAGTGTCGAAAGCTGTGGTATTTGTGTCACAGTACCAAATAAAAAGGTTTAAACATTGAAAATAACGTTCCACCGAGCCCTTGAAACTGTGATGGAGGGTTGAAATAACGCGGACCAGACAGAACACAACAACCCGTACCTTTCCATGCATCAGCAGGCGGATGGTGAGGGTGACGTTGAGTCCGCCCTCTGATTGGACCTTAATGGGTTCCATGTTGGGATTGGATGTGAAGGAAGGGGCGTGGTCTCGTGAAAGAGGAGTTCCAAGGGCCAATGTGAAGCGGCAAGGGTAGAGTCAACAGCCAACCTGAAGAGAGGGAGAGAACGGAAACATAAGCCACGCCCCCTTTTACCCCAGCGTCTAAGTCTTATATGTTATATGTAGAAATTAAGAAGAGAGTCAAAATCAAAAGCTTTACAGTATTACTGCAGGAATGTTTGAACTTTGCATTGTCAGCTCCATTTTCGTTATGACCTAATTTTGTATAAATTCTCACCGTGAACACCAGAGGGCACAACAGCCTTTTGTAGGGTGGATGTATATTAAGCAAATCTAATGAGAATGAAGGAGGAGAGGGAGGGTGAGAGAGCGAGGGAGAGGGAGACTTTGGATGAGGTAATGTCTGCCGTTATCTATATATATCTATATATAGATATATAGATATATATATAGGCCTACATATCTATATATAGTTATATCTATGTTTTCCTACTCTTTACTGGCTTTATTTCATTACACCTACTCCCTACCTTACTTCCTCTAGAGTCTAGAACATTTCAGAAACCCACAAAATTACGATAATTGTAACTTTTTAAATCAGATACTATGACGTTGGGGTTTTCCCAAACCTGAGGCGGAACCACCTGACAGAAAAAAGACAGCGAGAACCTTGAACAAGACCTTTTGGATTGGAATGTCGGTGTGTGAAAGGCAAGCCACCAGAGAAACTGTCTGATCAATTTTCTAATTACCTTTTTAATAAATAAAACAAATGAGCATTAGATCCTAACATTAGTTCTTGCTCAATTAACATGGACGGTGGAATCGTTCCCTGGAAGTGTTTTTGCCAAAGGGTACAGCAGGGGTCGTCTGGTATGCTAGGTCATTCGTAGCTGCAGTGCTAATATTTCTCCTTTGGCTTGAAGAACCATGACCTTGCATACCAAATTTAATGCTAATTGAGCCGGGGCCAGACCTTGATGGCTATCGGGTTTGAATAATTGGGACGCACACCAAAACAATATATACAGTATAGTGATGTTTAACTGGAGAGAATGAGAATACCTGAGAAGGGAGATACACCTTTAACTGTTTTTTATTGGAAAGAATTACTGCTACAGGAACTGAACGATATCGTTGGACGATATTTAATTCATCCATTAATTTCGGTCACTCATGAGTTCATAAAAAATACAAGTTTGTGTTTGAGAAAGAGTGAGATCCAGGGGGATCTAAATTTAGATGCTCTCATCTCGGAGGAGCCCTATAGACTTGATTTTTTTTACAGTTGAATTTAGTTAGTCCAATTTCATTTTCAGCCCTATAGAAATGACTGAGGCCTGGATGGGATATGTGGTTTGGTTGCTGATGAATTTGTTTGATATAATATCTTCATAGTGTTTGAATCTCAAAGAGGGTCATGAAATAATTAAATTTAATTGATTAATACAAAAATAAAATCTTAATGATGTCTTTCCAGAGAGGCCTGTTTGAGCAGTGGGCTTTTGAGCACATTCTCAAATTAAATAGGGGTATTTATATGTTGCCAACATCCAAGGACATATTAGACGACCGATTTATCGAGTACTATGAATATTATGTAAGTATTAATAAATACAGATAATACCAATGGTTGTAGTAGCACGTCAATTAATTCCAACAGATGTTACAGAATGAAAAGAGACATGATTGATTTAAATTTGAAAAATAAAATGAAAATTTCCTCTGAAATTGCAAGAATACATTTGTGAAAAGATGAAAGCCTAAGGAAGGGGGGGGGGAATTAGAAGTGGAGGAGAGCAGTGGGGGAAGAGGAGGTGGAAGGTGAGGAGAGAGGAGGTGTTAAAGGAGGATGGAGGATGAAGAGAGAGGAGGAGGAGGGAAGTGGGAAGGAGGGAGGAGGAGAGAGGAGGTGTTAAAGGAGGATAGAGGATGAGGAGAGAGGAGGAGGAGGAGGAGGAGGAGGATGAAGAAATGGTTTGTCAGCCGGCCAGAGGAGATTCTGGAGATAAGAAGCAGGGATTCAGTCACCAGCTGTCTCCCACCAATCACCCATCAGAGGCCAGATTACATAAAAAGCTTTAATCTAATAATCTAATCTGGTTTTAAAATCCAGGGAGAGAGAGAGAGAGAGAGAGAGAGAGAGAGAGAGAGAGAGAGAGAGAGAGAGAGAGAGAGAGAGAGAGAGAGAGAGAGAGAGAGAGAGAGAGAGAGAGAGAGAGAGAGAGAGAGAGAGAGAGAGAGAGAGAGAGAGAGAGAGAGAATCACTTCTATCTTTTATCTTATTTTATGTATTTCTGATTTAAATCTTGAAGGAGGTAGTTTGTGATGTTAACATAATCTGTATGGCCACTTCTGTTGTGGTGTATTTCTGTGTGTGTGTGTTCTGCAAAAGACATGTTGGGGCAAAATGGTCACAGGCTTTCGCTAGCTATGTGTAATATATAAAAGACAAGCATGTCTCACTCTTCACCATCTCCAAGAAAATACACGTTTTTACAGAGTAAATATTTTTTAACAAACAGAATGATTATTGAGATGTCTTGAGGGAGACAAAAACAGGGGACTCTCTGGATTTAGGTCAACAACAATGAAAGATGGACAAACGGGGTCAGAGATAAGAGCCTGGGTCCGAATAGACTCACACTGAGGTTTGATTTTGCTCATACAAGCTCACAGCCATAATAGAACAAGGCCATAGCCCAGTGAATCATGTGGCAGACTGCAACCAAACATTAAGCAAATTAGACTTATTTTCAGGGCTCTATGTGGCAGATATCGAGGTTTTCTCGTTTTCCGGCCAAAACCTTGTTGGATGTTTAATAACGCTAAGAATGACGCAACGTTACTAATGAATTGACTGTCCATTCCTCAAAGACATGGATTTTTAAACTGCTTTGGCAATGTAAATGTTTATTTTCCATCCCAATGAAGCTCTTTGAATTGATTTGAATGAAATAGAAGACCCACACACCCTTCATTATAGCTAATCATGAATTGCAACAATCAGACTCAAATACAAGTTTATTTTGAACTTCCAGGTGCAAATGCTTTGTTTAAAACACAAACTCTAAGGGCGTCAGAGCGGCGGTGTTGGGGTGTTGGGCAGGGTGGGGGTGGAGAGAGAGAGACAAAGCGAGGGAAAGAGAGTGGGCGCTACAGAGATGACATCCGACGAGGAAAGTGGGTCAGGCCTGCCGTTGCAACGCTCCTAGCCCTCTCTTCTACGGGCGGCTATTGAATTAATCACGCTTTACGCATGGCTAGACAACACAGCCAACAAAATGGCTACCTCCATCTCAAACGCACACACAAATACATGCATGCGCACTCCTCTCCCTCCTTCCCTCCCTCCCTCACTATGTCTGGCCATCGCCTGCCAGAGAGCTCAACTTAAATCAAGACTCGGTTTTCTCTCTCTGTCACTCTCTCTCTCAGTCTCTCTGTCCTTCACCCTTTATCCCTATCCCTCTGCCCCCCCCCCCCCACCACCACCACACACACACACACACACACACACACACATACACACACACACACACACACACACACACACACACACACACACACACACACACACACACACACACACACACACACACACACACACACACACACACACACACACACACTCCCAGTCAAACAATGCAGAGATGCTTCTGTTATGCACAGTCGCTGGTCTGTGAATGATGGAAAAACACTCACAGAGGAGGACAGTGAAAATGAAAGGTGGTTTGGCGAAAGGGAAGTGCATTTCCTGAGACGGATGGGCTAAGGGGAACGATTTTTTTTTTCTTCTGTTGTCCAGGGGGCTTTGACTGTAGAGTGGGCTTTTTGAGTTTTAAAACATCCCTTGCCCATACACATCTATGGATTGGGGAAGGTATGCATTGTAAAATGATAAATATGGGATTTCATTTGAGAAATTTGGTATCGAGGGGTGGGTCACGCATGAAGGCATAGATCTCCTGTCTGACTTTGAAAAATGGATGAATTAAGATGAACAGAAAATATATGTTTTACAATTTGTCAAACCAATATTCCCAATTAATATTTTGAATTGTGTCATATGAACTACAAATCTCCTGCCAGTCTGTTCTATTTCTTTTCTAATCTGCTCTTACAAATAAGGTTAATTAGGGGGTGGCTATAACCATAGTGGACATTTGGACATTCACTTAATGGATTATATGCGTGTTTGTTTGTTTGGACACATTGGGAGGCCGGCCTGAGATCTGTAATGTTATACAAATCTCAAACCACAGTGTGCCAGCTTTTTGAATCTGGAACTAGTTTGGCTAGAGGACTGCATTAAGAAATTTGGGAGATGGCACATTTGGTGCAATTGTATATCATCATTAAATGGGAGGGTTCAACAACTTTAAGTCTATAGCTATTTATGTTTTATTTCATATTTTAGGAAATGTTTTAATTATTTTATGACAAATAGGTTATTTGTTATTTTGTATTTCAATTCTTGGCATATTGGGAATGACATTTCAATAATTTCCGTTGATCACATGCCATAAAATACATAATTGGGGCTATAGGCTATCTCCAGCGAGCATCTCCAGCATTTGGCAAACATAATTATCATTAATATAGCCCAAACACTATCATCTGTGTCTGGAAGCTAACTAGCTAGACGCAGCTTACAAAGATAACGTCTAATGCAGTTACATTGTGGATTGTCCATGTCGGGCTCAAACAATGAATGATTGCGGATATCTGTAAAATACATATATAATATATAATATCAAGAAGAACTCTATTTTCTAAGGCTCAATTGGTTCCCTTCTAAAATGGAGTATTTTTTCATAATCGTTCTTTCGTCATTAGAAATGTACTAGGCTATGTCATTAATTTTAGAAAATGTATACGCCATTGAGTCAATTGAAACAAACAGCATGCAACAGGAATCTGTAATGAGTCCAATGCAATTTTTGAGATGGCATTTAGGTTAATCAATTTTGATCAGTGAACTCTGTGACGGGATGAGCAAAATGTATTGGTAGATTCTCTCTCTCTCTCTCTCTCTCTCTCTCTCTCTCTCTCTCTCTCTCTCTCTCTCTCTCTCTCTCTCTCTCTCTCTCTCTCTCTCTCTCTCTCTCTCTCTCTCTCTCTCTCTCTCTCTCTCTCTCTCTCTCTCTCTCTCTCTCTCTCTCTCTCTCTCTCTCTCTCTCTCTCTCTCTCTCTCTCTCTGGGTGGTTCACCTTCACCAACTGCAAAAGTCATCCATCTTGCCAGTGGTAAACTTAGTTTGCGTTTGTCAGTTTGCCAGTGGGCGACAAACACAACCGCCAATAGTGTTTGGCATATCAAGCAAAATATCTACTTTAGCTATTTTTGATTAATACTCTCAAATAATTTGAATAACGACAAGCTAATCAAGAAAAAACTGCATATTATAACAACAAAGTTCAAACTCAATCATATTAACAGTTAACGGATATTTGATAGGAACATGACAAAAAATAGATAATCAAATGGTGATTTAGTGATATAATCTAGGCCACAGCATCATCTGCTCCTCTTTAATCCACATATCCATGGACATGTTATTACCACAGTTTGATATAAACCCGCATCTTAACCGGATGGCATAACAACAGACTGAGAGGCAAGGCCTTGCATAGAGCTCTGAAGCAGACAATTTTGCCATCAGGACTCTGATGGCGTTTAGGGAATTCTTCACTATTTTTTGAGATCTGTTCTATTACGCAAATACTGTTGAGATAATACAAAGGGCTAAATAGAATATTTTCGGTTGACAACCTACATTTCCCACCTTTAACATTTCACATGCTGAAAATGCTATTATGAGATTTAGCAAAACAAAGATAATTTTTCCAGTTAGACAATATATTTAATGTGAGAAGAAAACAAAAAAATCATAATTTTGTATATTTTCCCCTATTTCCAATATATCATTTTGTAAAAGTTTAATGAGATTGGTCCTATTTGAAACACTGCATACCACTGAACCGAAAAAACCCGCATCTCTGTGTTTTTCGTTCTATGTATCGTACTCGTACAATCAAAAGTCCCACAGGGTATTTCCACCCCAACATAAATGAACGCAATGGCCACGAGTTGATCAACTAAGGCCAGCATCCAATCTCCTTTTACAGATTCAGACATAATTGATTCTCTCTTTGCGGTTGGCCCATCAGCACAATTATCAATTACCGCATGGGTGTTATGTTACCAATATTCATGTATAAGCCTTCCATCACACAAAATTGGCTTGATTTAATTGCTATTTAAAAAAAAAATCAAACATTATTTTAGTCATAAACTATGTATACGATAGTTTGACTCGTGATAAAGTTCAAGTAAACTTCATAAAATAAGTTTAAACCTGCCATCTTTCGGGGGCTTTGAATGTGTGTGACATCATATGAATCTCTTCGATATAATAGAGTTGTTTTTGTAACACAGACTTTGCTTACCAATAGGGCTTTTTCACCAACTGGCCATCCTGCAACAAACTCCTTTTGACCTTTCACCTATTTTTCATGAGGTCATGTCTAACACCTTGTAGTAGAAATTGAAGATCTGAATGGCCAAGCATGTCAACATCACCAATATCGACGGCTGAAACTGTTCAACGATTATATTTTGCAAAGCAGTAGCTTCAATATGTACCCTCAAACTGCTTAATTACTTTTTCATATTGCAATATTTCATAAGGCGTGCAAAATAGTTAATAAGTGAGTCCATCCCAAACTGCTAATTACAAATCATTCAATGATATATCCAATGTTACTCTGATCGCCAGTCGTCATTATTCAGCCACTAAAACCGGAGAAGTCGGTTACAGAAGGTGACCTAATTCAACCATATGTTTTCCTTTAAAGGCTTGTTCAAAACATTTACTTTACGCATGGAGGAACCTGTCACAATCCCGTTCATCATGCTCCGGAACCTCCCCTTTCATCATTTCAAGCCAAAAAACTAAATCGCAAAGCAACCGACCCCATTGAGGAAGTAGAGACGGCATCAATGGATGGACAGAAGTGATTGGACGCTGCCACTGCGGTGACTTAAATCTGAATATATTTTGGGAGGGGCGAGGAGCGAGGAGTTTACAGACCTCTATGATTATCTGAATATGAGCAGCTTACTTCTCGTCATTCCGCTACTGCAGATCAGGGTGATGCAGAGGAGCGAAGAATGTGGTGGGGGTGTTGGGAGAGCGGGGGCTACATCAGTATGACTGTACATTCAAAACCTGTCAGTCCAAATCAACGGCCCCTCATCACGGCAGCTCAGCCTAGATCACAATCAAAGACTGCCGCGAATCAAATCGACGCTCGGAACCAGCCGGAGAGGCCAAGGAACTGTTGCAAACGAGGGTGGACCCCGGCTACTACGAAGCGCACCCTGATGCATTGGTCCAAATAGAAATCCAATGTTAAAATATATACAGCATACATGAGATTGCGCTACAAAGAAATGCTAATATAAGTCACGTCAAAGAATTGCAAAAAGGGGGGGCCACATACAGCAAAGGTTTGCAATAGAAATCCTAAATGAAAAAAAATAATATATATAGGCCTATATATAATTTGTGTACATAAAGGCCCTGCAAACAAATTGCATTTGTAGTTAAAATGCAGCCACTGGAGAAGGGGAGGGTCTATTGCGCCACAGCTGGCGTCATAGCAGTGTGAAGCCTTGTACAACTTGAGCACACATACACCATGTTGCACTGCAAACGCGAGCGCTAAGAACTGACCGTCAAGTCGGCCATTTTAGAATTGCCACAAATTGAAATGTGAGATCCCTGCATGTCACAAAGCCATGGCCATATGCAAAGGGGGCTTTCATTGACTGGTCATGTGGAAACAGAACCAGAGCCCCCACTTTCCGATAATCATCTCGCACAAGCTGCCGTCTATGACAAGATAGCAGACAAAATATTTCTTTCAACTGTACGGCATTATAATGGTATTTCAAGTGTATAATGTATTCCACCACATTTCAGCCACAAGGTATGACACAAAATTCCCTCACTAGCCAAACCCACGGAATGGAACAAAAGAGATATGTTTATAAGTTCCATGGCTAGCTTATGAGGTAATGACAAGTGACATTATTGGACTTGACAAAAATAGGGCTAGCCTGGGCGTAATTTCTATGGTGACAATAATTGGGGTAACGACGAAGTGAAGGCATTTGGTAGATGACCCTGTGTATATCAATGTCCCTCGCTATCATCTTTACTTGTCGTTCCTAAATTGAATCAGGTCATCTTCATTCTCTGTATTTTAAATGAACGTTGGCAGTATTTCCGCTGCGTGTTTATTCTTGCCTGAGTTTTCATTGTTGTAATTATCAAACAATTGAAACACAATGGTAATCGCTCACTCAAGACAACCAGCTTCACAAAGACAATTGGCCGGCCTCTCTTAAAAATGATCTCCACTCGCCATTCTTTATAGAATACTGGCCGTCTGGTTTTTACACCACATGCAGGCATCACATTTTGAATATGTCAGTTAAGTTCGAAAGAGCTAAACTGGACATTAGGTGTGAAATTGAGTGATAGGTCAGTAGGTCGTTTACCCGATATTGTCGGTATAATGATCAAGCTTTGGAGGGGGGAAGTTCATTAATTATTGACGTTTGTTGCTCAACTCATCCTGCAGTAAAAGTTTTTCACAGATCTTTCCAATTATTATGACATTAATCAGTTCTGAGACCATTATTCGATATTTCTATCTGAAAATACAGATACTGTTTGTATAAATATTAATATCAGTCATGGTGCCCTGTATCAATCTCAAAGTCTAACACACATGGTTCATATCCCAATAAATAAAAAAGAAGATTTACCTTCACCGGTAATTGTGCAGGACTATCTCGGTGGCGACCACTTTGGACGATGTGCAAAAGATCAAAAATTGCAGAGAGGAAGGTGATTTTTTTTCCTGCCGTTTTCCTTTTGGTCTGCCTAGCACAAACGCTGGCGTCCTATTGGTTGTGGCAACAGTCACGTGACAGACACGATGACCATGTGAGCTTATCTTGGAACTATACGACGAATTGACCCTGGCCGTCTAACATCCGCAAGCTTAACAAATTAAAATCTCGCTTTTTTGCTTGTTGCGGTGCGATAGAAAGCAAACTCCCGAATGTACCAATAGCGTCCGGATGCGTTGTAAATAGGCCGTAGGATGGGGTTGTGGGTGGTGGGGGCATCACCCAACACCCCCCAATCAGAACAATAGGGGTTGGAGGGTAAAGGGGGGGGGGGGGGGTGTATCGGTAAACTCAGTCAGGCAAGTGGGCATTATGGGGGCACGTCTATGGGGATAGGGTGGCCTGGATCAGAGCTGGGAACCCTCTAGGGCATTCATCTGTCTGGGGAGTCGGTCGAAACAAGCCCCAACAGCCTTGCACCCGCATCCCGCCAGGCTAGGTCGGGAGAATGGGAAGAACGGAAATCAGGACTTGTGGTCATTTAACATTTAACATTTCATAAAAATTTTCATTAACCGAGAGAGAGCGACCATATTCTCTGAGGGTCGACGTGGTTGCTCATTAAATATGTGTCTGGGGTGGTGTATGTGTTGGGTGGTAGTGAATGTGGCTGGATGGTGCAGACCCTTAAGGCGAAGGGGGTCATAGAAAAGAGATGATGATGCGCAGGCACACACACACTACACATGTAACATACTAGCACCGGCACCGCCAACACTTGGCCTTCACATCCTCTCTAGCATCACTGGCTGCCGCAGCTTTTTAATCTGCATGTGTGTGTTTATGTGTGTGTTGACGTTTGTGTGTCAATGTGCTTGTTGATCCGGCTTGCATTTATGTGTGTGTGTGTGTGTGTGTGTGTGTGTGTGTGTGTGTGTGTGTGTGTGTGTGTGTGTGTGTGTGTGTGTGTGTGTGTGTGTGTGTGTGTGTGTGTGTGTGTGTGTGTGTGTGTGCATGTTTGTTTTTTTTGTGCGTTACCAGGAGCTTAGGCACTTCATCCAATCCAGTTTTTCCAATCCAGCGCAAATCCAGTCGCCCGCAAGTCAGATGGACAGTTGTGCAGAGATTTTAATCTCCCGTCATTAATGGGGGATGCAGCCACAACAGCAGCAGCAGCAGAGTGCTGAGGTGGGGTTTAGGGAGAGGCTGAGGGTGGGTGTGGGAGGAGTGGTGGAGCCGTCTATGGATGTACCGTTTGGATTAGGGCAACCAAAGACAAAGGCTGTCCGCAGCCACTGTGGATTGTTCTCCTTGAGCACAGATGCTTGGCTAGCATCACGTATTATCCTAATCAGAGAAGAAAAACACAAAACAGAGACGAACATGGCGAAGCATGATGCAAATAGAGTTTTAATGAGGCTGGGTAAAAACGTGGCTTTCCTTGATTTTGCACCTGCTCATTGTCGAAATAACAAACCCTGCCATTACCTATCCAACCGACTGTGAAAATAGCCCATGGGATGAACTACAAATAGAGCATTAAATGTGCTCCACATTAAATCATAAGAGGCGAGAGAATGCGAAAACTGGGGTGGCTCGTCAACGAGAACATGCTTCACATTGAAACAAGGCTTTGATAGTGTCCCTTGTTTTGAAGGTGGAATGGCGTCAACCAGAGCATATTTGCTTTCTCTTCAATTCCTTGGTTGTAGCACCATTCAATGCTGAATGTCAATGCCTTTGTGAGATTGTCTCACAGATCAGACGCTAATCTAAAGACAAGCTCAAATCTGGGTAAATGAGGAGCTTCATATTTGTGTCCACCAATCATATTGCTAGAGGCCATGATCTGTAAGCAAGGTTATTGGTGAACACAGACACGGCCAGCAATAGTCAACGTTAAAACCTCATTACTGAGAATAGAATAGAATATAATTTTTAATTGCCACACAACAATGTTGGTGGTATTTTTAGAATTTATAATTATAATTGTTATTATTACTTTTTACCACTGTTTTAGTTTCTCTACTTATTATTACTTACTTTATTACTATATATATTTTTTTTTTATTATTTATTATCGTGATCTATTGATGCTACTTATTTTTACATATTTACTTTATCTTGTATTTTTGCTGCTATGTGACTGTTGAGGAAATAAGCCTCAGAATACTACTCTTTTGTACTAATAAGATGTAATAAATGTAACTCTAATTCTGATTCTGGTGTCATTGCTCTAGCCTACTGTCGCTGAAAGACTTAAAATAATGCTTTCTTTCACTTCATAATTGTTTCAACCTATCATATTCAATCTGTGAGTGTCTCTTACAGAATAACTGTTACGAAACAGGAAACCAGGTGTAACTCCGCCCCTTTCAGTCGTTAACCGGCTCCGGCTCTGTGCTGTCGCTCTGCTATAATATAATATACACTGATCCTAGATCACTGTACAGATACCTTGAATACATGACTTGTAATTTGGCTCTTGTACTGCTCTGATCGGGCTCAGCTGCTGGTTCTTGGCAGGTTATGATGAAGCTGAGACAGAGGATATCAATGGGAATGCTTTGCGGTCCACTGGAGGAACGCACAATGTCCGGGAGTTCTGCAGAGCAGATGTTGAAAGAGAGAGGTTTTATTTGAACAGGCGCCCATATTGGTATACTGCACCCAGTGCTCATTACCCGCAATCAAAGGCCCGATGGGGGTTTGTGTGTGTGTGTGTGTGTGTGTGTGCGTGCGTGCGTGCTGTGCGTGCGTGCGTGCGTGCGTGCGTGCGTGCGTGCGTGCGTGCGTGCGTGCGTGCGTGCGTGCGTGCGTGCGTGCGTGCGTGTATACAAGCCAAGCTTGCATAAACACAACCCCCACTCTATAACAACCCATCACCCACACACACACACAAAGATATTAACCACTCTCCCCCACTAGATTATACTCAACCCATACCGGGCCGGGGCCAGGCCCTAATGGAGGCAGAGAAGCGTGAAGGAGAGAGAGGACAGGGGGACGGGGGACGGACCCTCTCTCCTGACTGTCATACGGACACTGAAGGTAGCCACAAATCAGTTACATTACTTGACAATACTTGACAATGGCATAACATTATATGACTTAAATTACATTAGATCAGATGACATTACATTCAATGAAACTAACTTCACCATTGAATTTGGTAACGTTAGATTCAATTTGAATTCTGCATTATATTACATTATATTAGATGTCATCACCTGACATTACTTAACGTTAAATGATATAACATTACTTCAAATTGCATGACATAACATGTAGTCATTGGGACCGTTTTACCTAACATATGTGTACGAGGGTGAGCATGTATGTGTGTGTTTGTGTGCGTGTATATGTGTGTGTGTGGGGGGGGGGGGGGGGGGTTGCCTATGTGTGTGTTTGGGGTGGTGGGGTTGGAGGAGGAAAGATATTACATGGTACCTGTTTCTGTTTCTGTTTTCAACGATCAAGTTGTTTGACTGTAGTGTGCACAACAGTACATGTTTTAACTCACAACACTTTTAACTCACAGCAATTACACACTCAAACACAACAATGACACAGTGTCTCGCCATATGAAAACACATGGGTGAAGTTAATTAAAGTAAACAAGCTCAAAGCCTACAGGGTGAGCCTCTAGCTGCTTGTCTGTCTGTCTATCTGCATGGCTTTCTGTCTGTCTGTCTTTCTGCCTGCCTATCTGTCTGTTTGCCTGCATCTCTGTCTGTCAAACGGTTTGTCTGTCTGTCTGACTGCATGTCTGCCTATCTGTCTTTCTGCCTGTTTGTCTCTCCGTCTGTCGGTGCCATGGTTTATCTCTGTTATGTAAGACCAGCTCTGTGGTCCTGGTGAAATCAGTTCTGACGGTCAATGCTCCACCGAGCTCGGCCTCACTCCCTTGTTTAGCCCGTCTCTTCAATCTTCTGCTTTGTGGACAATTTGATTGAACAAATGAGGTTGAATAATGCAATTCATATTATTCGTCTTTCCTGGCTTTGACCTTGGATCTAAGCCCTTGAAGTTGTAAGCATGCGTTTGTGCATTACTCAGTCCCTCCAGGATTTCGCGGGGCTTTTTTGAGATTGTTGCGGCCTAAAATGCCTGATGTTGTGTAAGCTTTTCCAAAAGGTTGCGATGAAAGTTGCTGTGTTTTTTAGGTTTTTGTTGCAATTACAGTGCGAGAGGAATTGGAAGTTGCAATAAAAGTTGCGAAAATCTTCACATCAGTGTGTCACTTTTTCAAATCAAAAAACAGTTTCTAATTTTTTTGAACACGTTGCAAATGCTTTTGTACATCCATGCAAATGATTATGTACAATTCTCTGCTCTGAATTGTACATATTTTTTTTTCATTTTGTCTCTTATAGCTGAGGTTATGATGAAAATTACAGGCCTCTCTCGTCTTTTTAAGTGGGAGAACTTGCACAATTGGTGGCTAACTAAATACTTTTTTGCCCCACTGTATATAGCTGGAGTGCAACACAATGTTACAATGTTTGACAATGGAAGGACAAGGAATTGGACAGGGTCAACAGCCAGAGAGAAGAGGAAGAGGATTGAGGCTGGGTGGCGGAGGAGCTGGGAGGCACAACAGAGGAAGAGGCAGAATGCACGTTCCTGATGAGATAAGCCTCACTTGTAGACCATGTTCTCAATCATGGGCTTACAATGGCCGAGGCTTGTCGAAGGATGCAGCCAAATGTTGGGAGAACAACTGTGTCCTCAATCATTCAGACATTCTGTGTACAGAACAGGTATGTAATCTAACGATAGGCAATGCACTGTATACTTTCTGTAATGCTTCATACAATATTGTATTCCACTTGCATTTTACAATATACAGTAAGTATACTTTTACTGTACTGTATATTTTTTCCACAAGACAACCTCACAGGGCTGGCAGAGGGCCCCATTTCACACCTGAATATAAGCAAGCAATTTGCACATTGGTTGTAGAAAACAATGCCATAAGACTAAAGGAGATAAACAAAATTTTTTCAAAACATCAAAAAGCCAGCATCTCAACCATGGTGCTGAAGAAACACCAAATGAATATGAAGCAGCTGTACAATGTTCCATTAGAAATGGTGAAAGAGTGGAGGAGCTGCGCTACCAGGTAAAGCATTTATGAGCATGCAGTAACTTTACCTCACAGTAAACAGTACAACATTGTATAGTGATATACGGTACTGTAAGTGTGACCCTTACACATTTGCTATGGGAGGATGCAATATGTGCTATATACATTTGATGTAACTGTATTTTGTCCAAAATGAAAATGCATGTAATTCATAAAACTAATTTTGTGTCTTCTGGATATAGCGTATAATGGAACTTGAAGCAAGTGAACCAACACACAACTTCATCTACATAGATGAGGCTGGATTCAACCTAACGAAACACAGAAGACTGAGTGGAATTATCATTGGCTAGAGCCACAGTTGATGTGCCAGGCCAACGGGGCGGGAAAATAACTATGGGTGCTGTTATCTCTGAGAATGGTGTGCTAACGCATATTCCCATTATTGGGCCATACAATACAGAGCGTCTTGTCCCCTTTTTAGACACTCAACAGGGATCTCATGTCTGAACAAGAGAGGGGTCAGATTGGAGATGACTTGCCAAAGTACATGATAGTTTGGGACAATGTCAGTTTCCATCGCTCCAACATCATCAGGCAATGGTTTGCGACCCACAACAGGATGCTGATGGAGTTCCTCGCACCCTACTCCCCATTCCTTAACTCCATTGAGGATTTTTTTCTCAGCATGGCGATGGAAAGTATATGATCGCCAGCCACATACACAGATGACCCTTCTGGCTGCCATGGATGCAGCGTGTGATGACATCACAGCAGATGCCTGCAGAGGCTGGATAAGACACTGTAAAAGATTCTTTCCACACTGCTAGACTAGATAATCGTTGTGCTGTGGATGAGAATTTGTAGCCCAACAGACAGGAACGTCAGGAGGTGTAGGAAGACTGCACTGTAATTCCTACAGTACGGCATGTACAGTTTTCCATAAGGAGATTATCCTATGTTCACATTTCTAATATTGTTTTAACTTTTTTTATTTTGCAGTGTTATCTTTTCCTTTCTGTATCACAATGACATGGTCTGTCAATAAATTACAGTATCTCCCAC
Organism: Melanogrammus aeglefinus; assembly: GCA_900291075.1. Taxonomy (NCBI): domain Eukaryota; kingdom Metazoa; phylum Chordata; class Actinopteri; order Gadiformes; family Gadidae; genus Melanogrammus; species Melanogrammus aeglefinus. Next base: position 43,434 of record OLKM01001947.1, read on the forward strand.
ATGCATTAAGGTGTAACTTACAATTTACAATAATTGTCTTCAAAACTTTAGCCGTTTACATCAATACATTCCTCCAGAGTACTGTTATATTGACAAAATGACTAAGAAATGTGACTGTCTTATCCGTACACACGAAACAAGGACTTGCCATTCTGATGACACTGACTATTCATTGACACAGATATTTAATTTTGAGAAACAAACTAAGGAATTTAAGCAAGACACTGGCTTTTGCATGGAATGCATGGTGTTTTGCTATTTGTATGAACTGTTTTGAGAAATGCACTTACTGTTTTGCAAATTTCAATTCTGAGACTGAGAAAAACTGTAAAAGAACAAAAAAACTGAGAAATTGTCCTATGAATAATCGATTCTTGATTTTTTTCCGCACTGGCAATTGACTTGGATGCAACAGCCTGTGTCATAGTGATCTGCCTCGTCGTCTGACGTCCTGCCTGCAGTTCTGCAGTTCTGTTTCGCGGTGGCAAAATGCCTATCAATGGAAGATTTATGCTTATGTTCCACCACAATGTTGCACGCAGTGCAAAATAATTTTTCCCCGCTTTCATGTAGAATACTGCTTTTCTCAATCTTTCGCAGGTACTTTGGTCGGCAAGTGTGAAACGTTGGACGCGTCCGGAAGTAAGGCGGAAGGTAGTTTGTCGACGTCAGTTCAAGACTGATCAAATTTGCGGGAAAATTGTGACACCGCCCTGAATTCGCGGTGATTGGTTGATGTTGCATTGCAAATCGCAACATCGCGAAATCCTGGAGGGTCTGATTACTGGTAAAGATCATCAGGAATGACACATTCAATGTGTATAAATTCAATTAACAAGTTACATGACCAGAGGTTGTAAAGACGAGGAGTTTAGGGGGTAGGCCTATAATTAACTCTGATGATCTGTGAGAGTGTTCTTATGCAGCATCCTGAATAACTTTGAGGTCATAGGAAAGATTATAAAACGAATTCAGGCTTTAAGGCGAACCGTCTTATGCTGCTATTTTATTACATTTCCTGAAACCAGGCAAAAGTTTACAATTATGATGACAAATCGTGGAACAATTATGTCAATAGTCGTTTTTTAATGGGAACTGAGTTGATACATTATAAACGCGTATGATGCAGTATTCTCCATATTACAAAATAGCTGAGCGTGATAATTCCCATTTAATACCAGGATAATTATAAGCTTGAAAGTTACAGTGAGAAGGACTGTTTCAAATCCCCCTGTGCCTTTATAAAACATGTGAAGCATTATAAAAGCATTCCCCTGTGCCCATGCGTCACGATTTGATGCGAGCTGTTCTCTTCTCTCTCTCTCGGATAAAACTACTTTTTAGGCACGGTTTTTTTTTTTTTTTTTAAAGCTGTCACAGACAAAGCAAGTCTGTGTCCCTAATGGAAAAAAGCGCCTGACCTCCTCTGGTGAACAAGTCAATACAACCAGTAATGCACACACGCACACACACACACACACACACACACACACACACACACACACACACACACACACACACACACACACACACACACACACACACACACACACACACACCCCCACACAAACACATACACACAGGCCCTCGAGCAAAAAACGATCACACCAACACACACACACGCCTTTTGTTACAAATGAAACTTTGCATTGGACTTCTCTACCAAGTAACAGACACAGACAAGCACGTATGCATGCACACACAGACACAGAAACAGACACACACACACAAACACACACCCAAGAATGTACGCATGGACACACAGACACACACACAAACACAGATAGACAAGCATGCATGCACACACATGCACGTCTGTTTGGGCACGCACACACACATACATTCAGGCACATGCACGCGCATTCAGGCTTTATGTTGTGTGTGTGTGTGCCTAATGTTGTGTTGTCTTGTCTTGTGATTGTGTGTATGGCACTATGAGCACCGCAGCAGACATAAAACAAGTTGATGTGCGACAGCAAATCACAGAGAACCCAGAAACCTTTTGTGTTTGCAAATAGAAATCAGAATGATGGTATACCATCGAGGGCCAGAGAAAAAGCATACATTTGGGAGGAAAACAGCATAGAACTGGTTATTACACTGAACAATGAACACATCGATAGTGTAAATGGATAAACAATTACAGCTAACAGCTTTACAATATTGTGCACAACATTCTATCGAAGGACGTGCCTTACTGCTTTATATTATCAGGGTTAAAGCACAGTGCAAGGCAACCTATTGAAGTTGTTAAAGGGGAACTATGGCATTTTTTGGCTTAATTGACCTTAATATATCAGGTTAAGAGTCATTCTGATGGTTCTATTACACTTTTTGGTTCGATTGGTCGCTGTTTCGACTCCCTAGACTCCCTAGATCTCCCTAGATCTCGGCTGAGAAAGGAAATATGCAAGTTTCTGCCGGTGACCCGTCGCCCACTCTCGCGAGAGTCTCGGGACTCGTGAAGTATTGAATTGCTTTGCAGTACAGACCCACAAACACGGAACCGGTTCGTTGTTTTGCTGTTCGTCTGTCTCGTCCCCCGGATAAATCCCCGAATCCAGGTTCTTGTTTATTTAGATGGTAGACCACTATTCTAATCCCTCAGATTTTCCTAAGAGTGTAGCCTATATCATGTGATATGTGCGGCTGGCCAAATAATACATTACCCTGCACGAGAGCTGCTAGTTAGCACATATTTGTCTGTAACAGAACTGTTACATTTTATGAGACGTGAACCTCCATTATAACTTTAGCCATGTTATACCTTTGGTGTAGTTCCCCGCGTGTAAACATGTTTGTAAAAAGATTACTTTGTATTTTTTCTTAGTTGGCAAACAGCATTGTTATGAGTCATCGTTACGAGGCTTGATGACCCAAGACGGCTCGGCCTGCCTGCCGCCACCACCCACATCCAAACGTGTGCGGGCACAAGTGTCACGAGGAAATCCAGAGAACCATCAAGAAGATGCTACACAACTGTCACTGTTGCATTTTTTTCAATATCCAAAATATTATGTTTCTAAACAAAAAATGTGTGTTATTGAACAAATGAAAGAAATGTTGTGCAAACATCGGTTATATTAAAAAAGGTAAATATTTTAAAAACATATACAATAATATTTTTTTTTAATGTTTATTTGCAAACATTTACACGTAAACATAAATGTGTCCCTAATCTTCCACTCACAGCATCTGGCTATGACAACTCTCCTGCGGGGACTGGTGAAAGCATACCCTCTTGATGTCTGAATCCAACTCCTTGCAATTTCGTACACAAGTGACGTAGGCTACTTGAGCAGATACATAAATGTACGATTGCTGCGCAAATTGTTCATGCTATCGTTGTGTAGGCCTATTATGTTGGCCAACACCCTTACACTGATCGTTCTGTTCAACCAACGACAAACAATTCTAATCTAGGATATAAACCTCCACTCGGGACCGATCCCTTTTGGCATTGCCTGAGAATATTCTTTATGAGAGATACAGGTTCTCATTAGAGGGTATACGCTATTTGATCATCCTTGTTGGAACTTATGTAGCAGTGCTTACTGTTGCGCATTGTGTCTCCGTGAGAGAGTGGTAGAGACAAGTGGAGGATGTAGCGCGTCAGACTTGAATTTCTGAGTGCGGGGCTCATCTCCCAAATGACGCGCATTTATGTGAAGCTTAAAAAGTCCCAATTCTCATGCATATGGAATACTTATTCACTAAATATTCAGCGAGCTTCGTAGTATACCCAACTGGTCTACTCTTTATGAACACCTCGGACATGGCTCCGCCTCCACGCATTAGCCGGTTTCTTTGAAAACAAATGCACATGGCCAGCGTAGAAGGGTAAAATATCTACTACCAAGCTGTAGGGAGGGAGGGCTGTGTAGAGAAAAGTGCAAGTGCAAACCGAGAAAACAGCGAAGAAATGGCCGATCCTGCAGTGGCGAAGTCACGCCCCTTCCGATAGGGCCCATGTGACCTATGAGATCAAACAATATGAATGAGTTTCAATGGAGAGAAAGTAATTATTTTCTGGTCCCAGTCTTTATATGCTCTGGATTACACATATGTTGTTTGTGGATTTAAAGGATAATTTTGTTCATGTCAAGAGTTTGAATGTTTAGTGTGCAATTGTTCAGTTAAAGGCTGTAGAAAACAAAATGAGAAAGACTACATGTCTCGTATGTGCCGTCATGCTCCCCGCGAATGGCGTGGACAAGACCGACAATCTCCCCATCGGCATAACTGAAACTCTCCACATGCCCCGACTTATAATGGTTTTCCCCTCTTTCGATGCTTTATTACATTATTAATGTTCGAACATTATCGAAGTTCTTCACTAAAAAGGTTTAGTTTTCTTTACATGAAAAATTATCATTTAAATCCACAAACAACATATGTGTAATCCGGGGCATATAAAGACTGGGACCAGCAAATAATTATTTTCTCTCCATTGAAACCCATTCATATCTTTCGATCACATAGGTCCTATGGGCTCTACCGGAAGGGGCGTGACTTCGCCACTCTATAGTGGGCCTTTAATATTAACATTATTCAGCCAGCATGACCTACACAGCAAAAACTCCTGTGTCGCTTTTTATGAAACTTTCTTCAGCTGTAGAGGCTTACTAAATATTAACAGAGAAGAAAAATTACACAGATTGGCCCAAAGGTGGCGCTATGGCAATCGTCGAAAAAAAGCAAACTTTGAACCAACATATCTCGTAACCCCTTTGACTTACAGTCATGAAACCTTGCCGACGCATGCATCTCCTCATGGGGATCAAATGTGCCCCAAGAACCTATGACTTCTGTCTTCATAGATTTTCCATCATTTTGAATATTGTGAAAAATACTAAATTTCATAAGGATCTCATAAGAAGTCTGTACACAAAAATGAATGGTCTGAGTCAGGGTCTTAATGGTCTGTCTCTGCATCAGGGTCTTAATGGTCTCCCTGAGAGTCTTAAGGGTCTGTCGGGGTCTTAATGGTCTGTCGGGGTCTTAATGGTCTCTCAAGTTCTTAAAGGTCTGTCAGGGTTGCAGACCATTAAGGGTCTGTTAATGGTCTGTCAGGGTCTTGATGGTCTGTCAGGGTCTTGAAAGTCTCTCAGGGTCTTAATAGTCTGTCTGGGTCTTAATGGTCTGCCTCAGGGTCTTAATGGTCTGCATCAGGGTCTTAATGGTCTGCGTCAGGGTCTTAATGGTCTGCGTCTTGATGGTCTGTCAGGGTCCTAATGGTCTGTCAGGGTCTTAATGGTCTGCATCTTGATGGTCTGTCAGGGTCCTAATGGTCTGTCAGGGTCTTAATGGTCTGCGTCTCGATGGTCTGTCAGGGTCCTAATGGTCTGTCAGGGTCTTAATGGTCTAGCGTCAGGGTCTTGATGCTCTGTCAGGTTCTTAAGGGTCGGTCTCTGCGTCAGGGTCTTAATGGTTTGTCAGGAACTTAATGGTCTGTCAGGGTCTTGATGGTCTGTCACGGTCTTGATGGTCTGTGTAAGGGTCTTAATGGTCAGTCAGGGTATTAATGGTCTATCAGGGTCTTACTGGTCTGCGTCAGGCTGGCCCCCTATAAATGCTATTTGCAGCCTTAGTTATTATTGACACTGATATGGGTGATGAGAGCTAGATTCAAATACGGGGCCGTCATACATGTTGTCTATATATTTATATTTATTAGCAAGTTATTATTAGTTTGCTTTTAATTAAATTTTGCCCAAACCCTTTCTCTTACTCTTCAGTTGTGTTTATGGATTGTGCAGCTGGATATGGAATGCTAATTAAACAGGTCCTTATGAAACACTACCCTTGGGAGACCATCCGTGTCGCACGAGTACAGTCTGTTCTCCTCTGCATACCAGTCTGGCCTCAGTCCCTTTGAAAGCCTTTTCCAAAAAATGTAAAAATTCTAAGACTAATCAGTGTTTGGTAGAGGGAATTTCAGTCCATGTTGTACAGGAGCTCCACAGTCAGCCAAATTCAACAACAAAAAATGACTGTGCAAGGATAGTGCAGCAATTAAAACTTTTTTTTTTAAAGTCTTGTCTCAGGTAAGCATGTGTATCGTTTTTTTTAACAACTAAAGGCTAAGATAAGGAAAGTAATGGCTTCCCAACCCAAGCCAGACTTCTATTCATTGCATGCTTTGAATATCAAGATGATCTCACAAGGCCTATTAAATGCACCAATCTGTTCAACAAAACCACATCTATCTAGCTATTCATCCATCTATGTATCCAGCCAATGCATGGACCACCATCAAGCTGTCATAGGTCCTCCCTTAAGGATTAGAGCCATGCTCTGCAAAACATTGTGATCCTATCCTATACGCTAAGATCCATATCTATAGCATTACGACGGAAATGGATACCTTGGGTCGCTACGTTTCTAAACTATAGGGATGTGAACGCTAACGATTACCAATGAGATGCAAACCTTAGAGCAGGGAATAACAAAATAGTTCACAATCACATCTGGATGGGATTATATTTAGCAACAGAGGCGGAGGATCCGAACACTGGGGCTGATTCGTGGATAAGTTAATGAATGAATGAGTTGGTGAACGAATGGATGGACGAGCAAGAGATAAATGATGGATTAAGAAGGGAACAGGAGCAGCAGACACAAGGAAATCTCAAACACGTCTGGAAACAAAATGTCATGTTTAGAAACAGAGGCAGAGGAGCTCAGTGGATGAACCAGTTTACAAATTAATGGCTGAATGATTTGATGGATGAGCCAGAAGGATACACAGGAAATGTATGGCAAAGGGATGATAGATGATATCAGATGGAGAGGAAGCGACCGAATGAATGAATGTGTGAATGAATAGGTGAATGAATGTCTTCAGGAGCCAGATAGATGAACGAGTGCATTTGGCAAAGGGATTATTCGATAGTAACAGGAGAGGAGATGGATGGATGAATGGAAGGATTAGGGGTAAATGGAGAAATAACTGCATGAACCAATCAAGTGCGGGAGGGGAGGGGAGGGGAGGGGAGGGGAGGGGAGGGGAGGGGAGGGGAGGGGAGGGGAGGGGGCGAAGGCCTGCTTGGCCTTGAGTGCACATTGATAGAAACACAAGTTGACCATGCCAAGGGACCTTTGTCAGACTCACACTCCCATGCAAGGAGCATCATCTCAGACTTGCATGTTAGGGTTTCTATCAGTATTTATGTTATTACGACAGCGACATTAATCTAAATCACGAATTGTGGTGATAATATTAATCATAATACACACACAAACACAAATGCACATGCATATTTTTGCATACACCCAATCACACATCCTGCAGAATACAATGAGTAATACCCTCACTCATGCAGAATCTGTACTCTCTCACTCTCTCGCGCATGTGCACACACACACACACACACACACACACACACACACACACACACACACACACACACACACACACACACACACACACACACACACACACACACACACACACACAGCAGAACACAATATTGTGAATAATGTTTTCTCATATCCACACAATTACGCACACACACACACACACACACACACACACACACACACACACACACACACACACACACACACACACACACACACACACACACACACACACACACACACACACACACACACACACACACACACACACGGCTGCCTGTGGGTGCCAGGGTGACAGAACTAGTTGCGTTGACAAAGGACACGGGTTCCCCTGGGTGTCAGGCGCACCCACGCCTCCCTGCCCTGTATTTACTGTAAGGTCTGAGAGGGCGTGTGTGTGTCTATGTATGTGTGTGTGTGTGTGTGTGTGTGTGTGTGTGTGTGTGTGTGTGTGTGTGTGTGTGTGTGTGTGTGTGTGTGTGTGTGTGTGTGTGTGTGTATTTGTGTTTGAAATATAAGTCACTCTATTGAGTTTTGCCGGGAGTACGTGTGTGTGGGTGCATGTTATAACATACAGACTTTAATACGGTAATATTATAATAAAGAGCTGGTGATTAAAAATCAGTCTGAAACCTGTGGAAAAACAGCCAAAATCGGTATAGCATTAAATACGTACGCTACAAAAGGTTAAAAAAAAAACACCCGCCCAACAAAGCAGAAATATGTCAAATTATAAATGTTTACAGGACTAGCCATGGGCTGACATAGCGTAGCCTAGCAAACCAAAAGCCACATTACTCATGGCTGCAGTACACACAGCGCCATATGGGGACCTAGCCTGTTAGCATATGCATGGTTAACATTCATCATTAGCACAAAAATGTGGCATCGTACATATTTAAAGAATTAGTTTGCCTCCTAGCTTAGAAACATCTCTGTACTTGATCTGTTTGGGCTTTATCATATCTGGTTCAGTCACATTAAAACTAAACTCAATTTCTAAAGTAAAACACGATTAGAATCAGGTAACTGTCAGTTTTGTTCTGTAGGCAAATAGCAGGAATATTGCATAGAGCACTTAGAAAAAAAATTGTTTTATGTCATTCACAGAAAAAAAAAACAGGTGAACAAGGTCACTATCTAAAATGCATATCATCACAAAACAGATGGTCAACATGATGGCTGCCGTTTTCTGGACTTGTTTTTGGTCCATGTAAAAAGAAAGAAAAACATTGAACAATTTATTTTTTTCCTTCTAGGAAAGGTTATTAATAAAATTAATCTGTCAACCTTGTCCCGTCTTTCAAAATAAGAGCCTACTCCTATCTCAGAATTTCTCAATAAATTATCTACAAAATAATGTTCAGAGTCAAGGGCCACTGTGTCTACAAACAGCTATTTTATTTTGCACTAGACCCTGTGTTTTCCTCCTTACTACATCCGTTTTAGTCAACGATATTGGTAGCCTACAGTTCTAAATAATTGTGGTTTTTTCAGCTGAATGCTTTTACCATCTCGGAAATGGATTAAAACATAATGATAACACAGTTTTGGTGTTCTTTTTGTTAATATGATTATTTTAGTTTTCCCAATAAGTGTGGCCCCCGATTCAATCGTTTGAATCCAATACTAGTTGTTATGTTCAACTGTTTGGTAATTCAAAGGCACGGTCTTGTATGTTGGTGTGGGGTCACACAGAGCCAGGGGATGACATCTATGAAGGAACACATACAGTGTGCAGTGGACGCCCACTGGTGGATCATAGTGGTAGTATAAAACTTTATAATAACAATACCAGTAGGCTATTATCATCATTATTCTAAATAGTAGGCATAGTACTAGTATAGTAGCTGTATAACTAGTAGTGTTATCTGACTGAACATTTGATCATCTATCCATCCATCGTTCTCTCAATATCTGTCTGTCTATCTATCCTATCTAAAATACATTAAATATGTATGTCAGAATGCCACCCGTACTAAAACCTGTGACTTGGATGTTCAACATGGCCAGATATTCCCTAATGTGTTAGGATGACTCATTATAGGCTACTTGATTTCAATTCCATCATCATTAGACCTATTGACGTTTATTGGTTGAATCGGTTCAGTTTTTAATTCCTAATTTAAGCTGAACAACAGATACATTCCTCTGCGTGCAATTAATAATCGTTGCGGAAATCCCCGGAGCCAATTAGTGGCGTCATCTTCTAATTTACTCTCCGGCTTGCCGCAGCACCACGTGACCCATAGCAGAAACGCGAAAATATTGTACAGACACACCTGTTGAATATGCACCTCAGTCATTGTGCTCTCATCACATCATTACCTCTCAAATAACGGTGTTCTTAGTTGAGGATCATGCACATCTGAATCAGTCGACGCCTGTTGGTCGCCTGTTGGTGCTGGCAACAGGTCTGAGCTCACACACATGCACACACGCGCGCACTCTATCACACACGCGCGAGCACCACACACAAACACTCACACTCAAACGCGCCCGCACACTATCACCATGACTATCACACGCGCGGAAACGTCACACACGAGCGCACACTCTCACACGAGCGCGCGCAAGCACACACACACACGCGCGCGCGTGCACACGCACAGATTCCTCCTCCCACTCTCGGTCTAAGTCATCCCAGTGCGAGGCTGGCGTGTGTCTCTCCTGTCAGTGACCGGCAGCAGCTCTGCAGTCCGTCTGCATTACCAGGAGATCCCAGATTGAACGGAAGCGTTTTTTATTCTGGACCTTTTTCGTGTTTTTGGCGACGTAACGGACGCGCGTGAGCCGCGAAACAAACGACGTTCCGTTCCAGACCCGGTGGACCCAGAACTGGTCTGGTGCTGGTCTACAGGACCAGGTGGACTCCGGACTGGTCTGCTGCTCCTGCTGGTCTCGCTGATCCGGTCTGCATTTCCCGTCTCGGATCTCCCGGAACCTCCTGAAGATGTCTGGTTGCTTGGCCAGAGACATCCCTCCCTCCTGATTCATCTCTTGGAGGAGGACGATGCCGGACTGAACCGCGGCTGTTCCGGCGACGACTGAACCTCTGGTGCCCGGCGTGTTGGTCACGTCCAGTGGGAACTCAACTCTCATGTAGAGCATGTAGGCCTGCACAGCTTGGTACAGAGTCCGGGGTCCGGGAGGCTACCTGTTACCCGGCCGCTGGGTTCAGACTACCGGAGTCTGTTTTCAGACCGGGGTCTGGACTACCTGTGACCCGCTGGGTTCAGACTTTACCGGGGTCTGGACCACCTGTTACCCGCTGGGTCCAGTTCTCCACGTCCAGGCTTCTGTTTTCAGGGGGCTACAGGTGGGCTACCTAAGCCGCTTTTGGGAAGTTAGATCGCCCATTTCCCACTTTTATTTATTTATTTATTTATTTATTTATTTATTTATTTATTTATTTATTTATTATTCTTTGTGAATTGGTTGTTTCCACTCTTATGCGCCTGCGGTAACTGACTAGGCTACTATTGATCCCGATTTATTCGGCAAAGGTGTCGGAAGAACCGTGGTTGGGACTCAGGTTCCAGGCCGGTGTCTGCATAGGGAGCGGAGGGGAGGAGTGGAGGACATAATTATCCAGTCTGCAGTCCTGATGGACCAAGTGAAGGTCATGACACCCGTCCGGGCCTGGCTCCACCTCGACCTGGCCCTGCTGCTCTGCTCCCTCCTGGCGTCCTGCTGTCGAGGACCGGCGGCCGTGGGAGCAGGTAGGCCCCCGTTTTCCTTACTGCGTTTAACTTCTGGCTTCACGTCCTACACATGCATCAAGGCTTGCCTATAGGCGTGCCCTATAGTCAAGACAAGTTATAGGTTGGATAACACTTTAAAATCAAGGTACATCATTAATTAACATTCCGTAATAAGCATTATTAATGATATAGCATTAGTATTACCACATGACATCATTTGTAAATTAATGACTTGAACACCATGGCCTTAGATAAAATCAAATTCAAAACAACTTTATCAATGATAGTAGGGGTTATTAATGACAAGCAGCTTGCATCCAGCTGACCACAGCAACATTCAACAGCATGATTGAACACCATTAGTAAATGATTACATTCCTCTCTTAATGCTATACTGCATTAACTAATGTAAAATAATGGTTAATTAATTTACACATATTGTAAAGTGTATAGTTTAGTTTAGTAGTAATCATTGAACTTTGGGATTCAAATCAATTCCCCAAAATACACCCTATTTTTTCATTGGAGGGGGTGCTTTGTGTAATTGATCATTAATTCATCAATCCATTTACACCTGCATTCATCCACTGAACTCTACCTTGCAACTATCCAGAGGGGGGTGTAGGCCTACAAGGTTATTTTTGGCCAGTAAGGTAATATGTCAAGCAGACATTAACCTGTCAAGGTCTTAATTGAGTGCTTTTCTAGGGTCTGGTATGCTGAAGCTCTCTCTCTCTCTCTCTCTCTCTCTCTCTCTCTCTCTCTCTCTCTCTCTCTCTCTCTCTCTCTCTCTCTCTCTCTCTCTCTCTCTCCTCTCTCTCTCTCTCTCTCTCTCTCTCTCTCTCTCTCTCTCTCTCTCTCTCTCTCTCTCTCTCTCTCTCTCTCTCCCCCCCCCCTGGGATGGGAGGGGGGGGGGGGGTCTATACAAGATTATATGTGCATGTATAGACCACCTAAGAAAGAAAGAAAGAAAACAAGAAACTGTATCTCCAGTAATAAACATACAACTGTTGACTGAATTTAAGACGTAAAAGAATGTATAAAGTGTGTGTGTGTGTGTTATTAAACTACTAAAAGTGAAATATATAAGGGCGATATAAATATATTTATATCGCCCTTATATATTTCACTTTTAGTAGTTTAATAATCGTCAAATGGGATTACATTCTGATCCCTACTGCTTATTGTCAAAGAGCTCTTTTGTACATTTGTACTAAATAATGTTCACAACTATGCACATTGTGCAATGCAATCCAGAATAGCCTTACTACAGCAGTCTGTCCTTTCTGGACAGACTGGTGATCCCTTAGAATACCCCAACCTCAGTAGCTGTGTGGCTAAGAACCTCTATTTCCCAATGACTCTCTCTTTCTCTGCAACCATCTACTCCTCTGTCTCCCCTACTCTCTCCCCATCTATCACTCCATTATCTGTAAAATGTTGAGTAAACTTTGAGAACTGAGTAACTGAGTATGTGTTTGATTTTAAAAACCTTTTATACATGGTAGCCGGGAATCTATAAACCAATAAAACGGTTTTAAATGTTTTATGGTTTAAGAGTCTCACGAAATGCGTGCGTGTTTGTGGCGGTGCCTTCTCTGTCAATACCTCAGTTTACTAAATTCTCTCTCACCAAATCCCGATAAAGGTAATCTTTCAGTTTTTTTATAGAAGCTGCAGTGACAGAGATAGGACTGCTGTAGTAAGGCTATTCTGGATTGCATTGCACAATGTGCATAGTTGTGAACATTATTTTGTACTCAATACTTACCCAGAACAAAGAACTCAGAAGTACACCACACCTCTTAGAATTGTTGTCAAAAATATGAATACTGAATATTTGAATTTTTTTCAATGCTCATTTTCAGTAGTGTGAATACACTAGTACAGGCTGCACCTTCTCACGCTTCTCTCTGACAGCCAGTTGACGCACACAGTACTACAGTGGCCACATAGACCCTTCCCTCCCAGCCAATCGCAGCACTGTCTCTCAGTAATTCATAGCTTCACAATAATCAATAATCGTGACAATAATCCTTCTTGCATGGTATCAATTTGTATTCAGACCATCCCTGAAGGTCTCTTATCTTGTTTCAGGCATAACGTAGTTAGTAGTGCCTATTTCACAACTGAAAGGTCACAGCATATTTATATGGAATGATGGCTGAGGGATATATTTTCAAAGATTTATCAGCGGTTAGAGACACCCGTTTTTGTCATATGGCAGGAAGCACCCATCTTACTTGATCCATGGCCTTTGATTTTCTTTTGTGTCTATTTCCCGGAGCTAAAGAAAGTGCCAAATTAATCAGTAAAGCGAAGAAGTTCATTGAAAGAAGGTCTATAATGTTGGTCGTTTTGTAGAAATACAAAACAATTGAACAATTGCTGCTCATACCTTAGAATGCTTCTTTGGGTGTTCAAAATTGAAAGAATAGAGTTATACTTGGGCTTAGAGTCAGACACAGAGAGAACATATGTTTAACTCTGAAGTCACAAACAAACAAAACCCAAGAGTTTACCTTTCAACCATTTTGTAAAACATAACCTGAATGATTTAAGAGGTTTTCCTCTCGGCCTGTACTCCAACCTAAACAACAGAAAAGTTTGTTTGTGTAGGTCGTCCAAAATAATCTGTATTCTCAGTGGACCCGTGTTCTCAGTGGGAAATGCAACATTAAGAAAGATTCAGCATTCAAATGCGAATCTTGATTTTGATAACGTTTTCTATTGTTGCCATGGTGATTCATACGGATGCTGCTATCCCTGAAACCACTCAGCTGAGCTTCGGTGCTATTTTATGTAACCGACGATGTTGTTTCAAATAAAACATTTCAAATGACCCACAGACGACGTGTCTTCTACTTTGCGATGGACTTTCACTAGACAGGCGTGTTTTTGTGGGGTAACCCTGAAGTCTATGCTCGCTTTGCTTCTGCCCGAAAATCCATTCCAAAGCTTAATTTTATGAAAACGTTTTGTTTATCAAGATTATCATCACAAATAAATGTCACTTTGAATGTTTTTGAAGCGTAGCTGCAATCAATAAATGAAAAGGCAGATGAAAAACCTTCTAAAAGGCTACAAAAAGGATCAACATTGACATAGAAATACAATAAGTGACACAAACACTTACTGTATGTGGGGACACAGAATGACTTGGGGAGTTGGGGACGACTGGTCTCTTATATGAATCAGGGCATTAAGGTTTACTACAATTTGCAGATAATATACTGTGAATCTAGCACTACATGAAGTGATGTCATAAGTAGGGGACGAGGACCCCCTGATTGCTGACACACGGTCAAAGCGTTCGACCAATCATGACAGAGTGGACGTGTTGACCAATCAAAGCACACTGGGCTGCTTGGGAGGCGGGCCTTAAAGCGAAATACAAAACAGAACGTTTTTTAAAGGCGCTGAAATTGGTTTTGCAGAAATGAACAGTGTGAGAATAATAATATATGTTAGAATATAATAATAAGTCTTCGTACAGACTTGTAACCATATTCTAGTAGTACCCCCAAATGCAATTCTTGACCCTTAGTACAATCTACTGTCTCACTTGTCTCTCTTGTCCCTCTCCCTCCCCTTCTCTCTTCCTCTATGCCTCTCTATGCCGCTCTCTCACTCGGTGTGGCTCTCTCCCTCTCGATCTCGTTCTCTCTCCCTGTCCTCAAGGT
>OLKM01001947.1:68182-79606 GCA_900291075.1 Melanogrammus aeglefinus
CAAATGCTATGGTTACATATGCTACGGTAACACAGGCTATGGCTAAACAAAACACATGCTATGGTTATCGATGCAAAGTTTACCCATGCTACGGTAACACATGCTAGGGTTACCCATGCTGTAGTAACACATGCTAGGGTAACCCATGCTGTAGTAACACATGTTAGGGTTACCCATGCTGTAGTAAGACATGCTAATGGCACTGCGGCATGGGACCCCCACCCCTTGATGAGGTTGAGAGGAAGCCTGATTGAGTGATAGGCTGTCGAGCGTAGCGTCTACTCAGCATACCGCAGGATGGTTCAGCAGGCCGAGGGTTAGGGGACATCATGGTATGGATTTTTGGTGCAGCGTTTGAAACCATGTGGGGGGTCAGCTCAATAACATAACAAGATTATGAAGGACATGTGACGATAATAAATGCACACACACGCTTGCACACAGACACACACACACAGACAAATGCAAGTGCATACCCCTTACAAGTACATGCGCATACACATAAATACACACACATAGCACCGCAAATGCACATAGATGAAGCTTCCCGTATGTCACATGCCAATACAAACAAATACACATATACTTACGCACACAAGCACACGCACACATATAATCACACACACACTTGCACACAACTTACATAGTATTGACTGGTTCATAAATCCACAACGCTGCAGTGCTGACTTATGGCATGTGTTGGTGCATGAGGGTATGCTCACCCACACACAGACCAACACACTGCATGCGAGCATCCACACACATACTTGCGCACAAGACGACAAGATTATGAGTCATGAATTTCTTTATATACCTTTTCCTCTATCGTTTCCTCTGCCTATTGTTTTTTTTAAACTCTATTACTTAATCTCTGTCTCTATTCCTCTCTATGTGTCTCTCTCTGTCTCTCCTTCTTTCTCTGTGTCTCTTCTGTGTGTGTCTCTTTCTCTCTCTCTCTCTCTCTCTCTCTCTCTCTCTCTCTCTCTCTCTCTCTCTCTCTCTCTCTCTCTCTCTCTCTCTCTCTCTCTCTCTCTTCTCTCTCTCTCTCTCTCTCTCTCTCTCTCTCTCTCTCTCTCTCTCTCTCTCTCTCTCTCTCTCTCTCTGTGTGTCTCTCTCTCTGTCTCTCTCCTCACTAATGATTCAAGGAAAATGGTCAGCGATAAACACCAGCCAGTTGTCGGGAATTCATCAAGTCGTCATGTCATTTAACTATTAATGCTTTGTTTCTTTGGAAAGAGGTCAGGATGATGTAAAAGCTCACGTGTTCACCTGAGTTTTCTACATTTTTCTTGTGCCCACTCATATATATGAATATAAATGGTATCTTTCCCATATATATTCTTCCCCTTTCCTCAGCTCCACAGGGGGTCCTCTTCGATCAGCATCATCAGGGTGTGAGCGTCTGGATGTGTGATCACAGCTCGGCCCACCGACGGCTAAAGTCTACTTTACAGGCTCTTCCTAGAAGGCTTTTTACTGATGAGCATTTTATGAACCTAGTGTGGCAGTTTTAACTGCCGCTGAAGCTAAATTCCACCACCATCCTAAATAAGATGGAGGGTCGTTTATTGTCATACTGCAGAACATGTAAAAAGAAGTGAGGAAGAAACGGATGAATAGTGCTGCAGTGGAATGGGATTTCCCTCCAGATCGAGGGTGTTTGTGATTGATCTCACCTTGGAATAAAGAACGACGATACACCGACTTCTAGCGGCGGACGTCGGTATTGAATATTGACGATGAGCTTCTGGGCAGCAGGTATGGACGGACGGAGAAAGTGCTTCAGACGTTCGCTGCAGTTTACAGATTTTATATTTCACCGACATGGATGTACGAAGGACCACTAACTTCTCTGCTTGTAAAAAAAAAAATACACCAAACAAACCCTCAGTGTTGCGGCATCAGTAGCTAAACACTGCCCTCTAGCGTCCGTCGCACGGCAGCTCAGTTACTTTGGCTTCTCCAATCCGCATAAACTGACCTACTGGAGGAGCTCTATTGTTATAGCTGGTTCAATGTTGATAGATTCCTGCACTGCAATATAAAGTACTTGATGCCTATTGTGTGTGTTTGCATATGAGGATTGTGCTGCTTCCAGATGATATATATATTACAATTTCATACCAAAGTCCTAAAGCCTCCAATACATAGATGACATCGGCCTCCAACCAGATTTTTAGAGGACATCTGGACTTCTGTTGGATATTCTTATAGGTAATTTTCATGACGTCACAAAATAAATTGTTCGTGAAAATTTTGTTTTAATTACAAGGGCATTGATTTAACATGTAAAAGACAAGGGTGTTTTTGCGTGTGTATGGATTGTGGTATTTCCACAACTAAACTAACCACAATGTGAATAAACAATGTATGCTATTGTTGATTATTTTGTAATGAATTCCTGCTTTATTATTTGAAGACACTAACAACCATTGGCTCCACTGCAACATGTACTGTACTGTATGTGATATGGACGTGCAAATGAAGTAGAGATTAGCGATTGGAAAATTAGATGTTTAGAATTATTTCCGTGGTAACGAAATAATGAAAATTAAAATGGCAATGGTAATGCAGATAACCTGAGTCAGATGTGCCTTGTATTAATGCAATTACAATTTCATTCAGCGGTCCACTCAGTCTCAGATCCTTGATATCACCCAAAATAATAAATAGCGCTTGGTTGATGGTAATAGAAACACAAACACACACAAACACAATAGAGCGCAACAGTGTGGTTCCGGTGTTACACCGAATTCTGCGACCCGTCGAAAAGTGTGACCCCAGAGGGCGCTGTTGCACATTTTCTGCAACATGCACGAGTCTGAAGCTAGACTCGGAATGGGTACGATCGTTTTGTGACACCGGGCAATGCTTTCTTTCTTGAAAGCGTCTTACTGAGCGTCTTATGGGGAAAGAAGCAACGGTGATTGACCGTACTAAACACCTTATCCATTCTATGGGTCTGTTGAAATGCAAATGAAATCAAATGTAGCCTATTTATTAAGCACAAATTTTATGTTTTTGTTATAATGCCCACCGTTTTTATTTGTATGCCCACCGTTATTATTATTTTTTACTGCCGTTTATGAAATAAATATGAACTAATGCCACAATTATTCATGTAGGCCTATGCGATCATCACAGAGTCCACAAGCAGCAGGTCGCAATCCCCGATGGGTCACAATCAGGAGCGTCGCTAGCAATTGAAAACATTCGGGGCTGTAGCCCAGAAGTTAGAAAGCTTTTAAAAAGGGTGTTCGGGAGGGTTTCTCCTCCGAGAATATTTGAAAATCGGGCTGATGAACATTCAATTGTAACGTAGTTTGAGAAGTAAAAGAAAGACCAATCGTCATTGTCGGACTGACCTCACGATCATTGTCAATGTCAACCAATAAAACTTTGTTTTCCCCAAAAACCCCTGTCGTTGTGTCGTTATGGTGGGTTGTCCAAAGGCCTGCTGATTTTATGCGTTGTTGGACACCGCAACAGTGGGTCACTCTGTTATAAACCTGCATGAGAGTTCAATGTTGTCATTAGCTGTTACGTCTTTCTGACCAATCGCAGTTCAAGGACGACCTGGGCTGTACCACTTCGGGAGGGGGCGCTCAGTTGTCCCCTATAGACAAAATCGAATTGGTTGCGCCGTTGACGCGTTAACGGCGGCCCACAGGGAATTCTCCCAACTCTCCCGATTACCGCTCGCGTGCGTGTGTGCGTGCGTGCTTGCTTGCTTGCTTGCTTGCGTGTGTGTTATTCGATTGACTGGTAAACGTGTAGGCCTACGGTAATATTCATACTGGTTTAAATAATACATTTGATAGTATTTCCCATCGTTGCTGAGCAAGAGTTTTTTTGAAATTAGGTGATAGAAGTTTAACGGTACCACTGTCATGCACCTACCCGATGTCAAGTGGACCGGGTTGAATTCACTGCCGGGTCTCTCTTCTTATATCCATCTTGCCAAAGATATTTTATTACTGTCCTTCTAAACACTCTGATCTCACTAAAAGGCTAGCAGCACGAAACAGCATTATGGACAACATGCGCTATGCATAGGGAAGAAAGAATACCAACGCTGAATTTGCGACATTCTGCAACAAATGATTCTAAATCTGCCCATATATGGACATGTCAGAGTTTTGCGGTTTCCACTCGCGACAATGTTGCATCTGTGGCCGCTGGTAATACGACCACAAAGAAGTAAACTCTACGGGGCTATCTTCATCATTATGGTTTTGTTTTTTTGACGGCACAGCGATCCGGGGCTATTCCCAAAAGATCCGGGGCTATAGCCTCGAATGCCCCGGTCTAACGACGCGCCTGGTCACAATTCATGACAGCAGACCGTCGAAATCTGCGACCACACTGTAAATGCGGGGAAAATGAGTCAAACCCCAACCAAATGTTTTCAGGTCATTTGTCGTCCTCATATCTGTAGGTGTGCACAATTATTCATGTCTGCGATCATCACAGAGTCCACAAGCAGCAGGTCGCAATCCCCAATGGGTCACAATTCATGACAGCATGCCGTCAAAATCTGCGACCACACTTAATGCGGGGAAAATGAGTCAAACACCAACCAAATGTTTTCAGGTCATTTGTCCGTCCTCATATCTGCATTTGGCCTAATTTTTCCTGCATTTAAGTGTGGGCGCAGAATTCGACGGTGCGCTAGATTGATTGTGGCATCGTTGATTGCGACCTGCGTTGCTTGTGGACTCTGTGATGATCGCAGTTCGCAGACATGAATAATTGTGTCCAAATACAGATATGAGGACGACAAATGACCTGAGAACATTTGGTTGGGGTTTGACTCATTTTCCCCGCACTTTACAGTGTAGTCGCAGATTTCGACCCGTCTGCTGTCATACCATCGGGGATTGCGACCTGCTGCTTGTGGACTCTGTGATGATCGCAGACATGAATAATTGTGTCCAAATACAGATATGAGGACGACAAATGACCTGAAAATATTTGGCTGGGGTTTGACTCATTTCCCCGCATTTACAGTGTGGTCGCAGAATTTCGACGGTGTCTGCTGTCATGAATTGTGACCCCATCGGGGATTGCGACCTGCTGCTTGTGGACTCTGTGATATGATCGCATACATGAATAATTGTGGCATTAGTTCATATTTATTTCATAAACGGCAGTAAAAAATAATAATAATAACGGTGGGCATACAAATAAAAACGGTGGGCATTATAAACAAAAACATAAAATGTGCTTAATAAATAGCCTACATTTGATTTCATTTGCATTTCGCAGACCCATAGAATGGATAAGGTTTATAGTACGGTCAATCACCGTTGCTTCTTTCCCATAAGACGCTCAGTAAGACGCTTTCAAGAAAGAAAAGCATTGCCCGGTGTCACCAAAACGATCGTACCCATTCCGAGTCTAGCTTCAGACTCGTGCATGTTGGCAGAAAATGTGCAACAGCGCCCTCTGGGGTCACACTTTTCGACGGGTCGCAGAATTCGGTGTAACACCGGTTTTCCGAATTCTGCGACGCACCGAAAAGTGCAACCCTAGGGGGCGCTGTTGCATATTTTCTGCAATATTCACGAGTTAGAAGCGTAGACAGCATGACAAAAACATACATAAAACATAAGCTCTCCCCCCAGCCATTTACCTTTTTATTAAAGGTGCTTAATAAATACATTTGATTGATTTGATTAGCATTTTACAGACCGATACAATGGATAGGGCGTTTAGTACGGTCCTTCACCAATAAAAAACTAGTCAGTGTTAAATTATATGTTGATTTTACCTTTGAGCATTTCCTATCATAGGCTAACTGTATTAAAATGCTGTTAAGGAACTAATGTTAGTATCAAGAAAAGAAAGACCCACCGGACATCTTATGTTTTATTCATGTTTTTGTTATAATGCACAAATGCATGTTGCAGAAAATGTGCAACAGCGCCCCCTGGGGTCACACTATTCGGTGGGTTGCAGAATTCGGTGTAACACCGGAAGTAAAAATCCCATTCATTTTCATCATAGAGATTTTGATTAAAAGCCTTAATTGTAGCTGCCATCAGAAACAGTTGCATAATTTGGATTGTTAGAATAAATGTAAGTTTCATGAAAGAATATTTTATTAAGAATGACACCACATTTAAATATATATTATATATTTATCTGCAATTAATTTAGTTTTAAGTATGTTTACATGCTTACCTGTTAATGTAATCAATGTATAGCGGAACTATTGTTCTGAGGTGCAAGAGGTGACGTTTATTGTTGTAGCACCAGCATCGGAGAGCATGCAGCGCGTGCCCAACCGCTCGTTGAAGATAAGTGCGTGAAATATTACCTTTGTTAGTTTCAACGAGAAGATACACAGGAGAGAAGTTGCCTCTGTGTTACCTGTTTCACTCCCTGAAGTTAAAGCGGCCAATGAGGTTTGCATAGTTTCTTTAACTTGTAATTATCATTTGCTATTCTCTGATAATATTCGTATTTCTGTAACACATGTATGATTTCCCTTACGCCAACAAAAATATATTTCTCAATATATTATGTAACAATATATTTTAAAGCCTATTCTATATATTTGTGAATTTTAAATGTTAAATATATCTTTAGGGATATATTTAATATAATGATAATATTATATATGCAAGTGATATATTACACAGTATATTAATGCAATTATTGCCGTTTTCATATATTGATTAAATACATTATATATACTATTTAATATATTGAAAATATGTCCCATATTGTATGAGATTATATATCAGAAGATATATGTAAATATATGATAAAATTATATGGAGACATATATATTGAGATATACCTCAATGTACAAGATAATATAACGAGATATATATGGGAACATATATCTTAACTAGGTTGAAAAATATATTGATTATATGTGTATATATATCTATATATATATATATATAATATATATATAGTTGTATGTATGGTACAGTATATTTGGTATACATGGTACGTATGGAAATTATCTAATGTAGTGTGGTTTTGTATTGCAACTGACATTTTCTTTGTATACAACTTTAGTTTTGACTACCATTACCTGATGAATGAGAATCTCTCAGATAATCTAATGTAAGGCCTACAATTTCCTGTCTTACATTTGGGAATAATTGAATAAACATACATCAATATACAGTACTTCCTTAACTGAATAAGTTTATTTTTTTTTAAACAACTAAATGAACAAAAAACTGTAAATAAAAAACATTTAGAAAGAACACCCTCCTTCAATAAAAAGAAAAAAGAAATAAGTGCAACAACAGAATAGTCCTGAGGGACAATCAAGGACAACAAACAAAAGTGCACACATGCTAAGGTCCACTGCCTGTGCTTCAACTGCCTGTGACTTTCTTCTTCTCTCCTGATGCCTCAAATTCACCAGATTCTCTATTTATGGCGCGTTCGGAATATCGGCAATCTTCACACCTGGATGTTTTCTGAGTAACTGCACTCGTAAAAGATAACATAAGAAAAACACAATGTTATCCTCTGATTGTTGCAAAAGGAAAGATGAGGTGATCCCAATACTGTAATATTTTTCTAGCACTATATTAAAATCACTAAAAATAATATACTTTTAGTCTCTGCCAAGTAAAGCTTTTAGCTTCTGGAGTCCAGAGGCTGACGTCTCCTGCAGAGGGGTCAACACTTTGTTTGACCCCCTCCAGTCAGGTTGGACCTTAAGTAAAGACTTTCGATGCTGAACAGGCCCAGCAGGGAGGGTGCGGGCCATAGATGCCCTTTGGCTGTTGGTTTGTTGCTTTGCCGTCTCCCAACAATGGGCAAGCCACACCCTGATGTCATCATTCCCAGTTTGCACCTAATCAATTGTGAGAAGGAAAGACCAAACGGGAAAAAAAAACAGAACAGACGTTTTATTGTAACATGTTTTTAAAAGAAAAATTACAATGACAGAATGTTTTAATCGATTATTACAAAAATGTCTTACTGATGTTGATTTGGGAGATGTGGGTTGAGGAGATGATGGTGTAGATGCAACTACTGGTCTCACATTCACTTTCACCGGTCACCTTCATAGCTTGAAGATTTCCGGTCATCTTGTCTGCACATGAGTGGTCTTCCACAAGCTTGATAGGACTGATGGAATTTCTGGAAAATATGGCCCCACTCGAATTTACTACAACAGGACACCAAACAAGTGTGGCAAATACACATAAACATGTAAAAAAACAACAACCGGGCTCATTTTTTGGTGTCTCAAATGTGGCGGCAAAATGTGTTAAAGGTAGGGCTTTCTGAAGGCAGTTTTAAAAAGCATAAAGGATATCCCACGAGTGAATCAAACCCGTAGCCCTGTGTTGTTTCACGCTTCAGAGGTGCTGGACGATAAGGTCATTCAGAAAATGACAACAATAGTAGCAACAACGTAGAAGGCCGAAGGTAAGGCAACAGCAGCAGCTTACGCTAACAGGTATGCCGGCATATCAAAATCAAACTAACCATGTTCCCCTGATCAGTTTAGCGTTGGCTGCCATTCGCTATATTGGTCCTAACCCATGGCATGAATTCGCGTCGGTTCTAGTACCTATCGACACAGTAACTTAAACATGAAACAAACAAGCGGCACAACAGTTGATTCAGTCAGGACAATCCCGCTTAAGGGTGGTAATTCTCCCAGTGTGAATTAGCTGCACGCTCTTTCAGCCCATTTGTTAATTTATAACCACATGACTTAGTCTGTCCACTCATGTGCCATCAAGGCCAGTTGCTGCGTTCTAGCAACGGATTTCACTCATTTGCAAAATGGGTGCAGGCTGAAAAGCACGCGGCGAAGCACTTTTTTGGACTTTAAGCACAAATGGGAGAATTACAGCCTCTACAGAGTTTAAGTCCAAGGCAGTCAATTTTTGTTCCTACTGGAAAAACCCTATACACTAAATGATCTGTAGAATTTCCCCCTAAAATGTAGACACAGGTTAGGACTATATCTTTAAGAGAATAATTAACAAAAATGAGTGAGACAATTATTTATTCACAATCCAAAAAGAAATGCCTATTTTATCTAAAAGAGATAAGTTACCTTTTATTTGCCATTTTTGCATAGCCTTGTGTTTTCTCCTTAGTTAAAGCCTTGGACTATGGGTCTCCAGATCTGCCAGAAGATCCCTGCGTTTCTTCGCTGTTCCCGGTAGTCTTTTGAAATTTCTGCCCTGAGAGCCCTGATTTCGTCCTCTAAGTTCCTCCAGAAGTAGCGTCCACTGGGCTGTAGGGTTAGGGTTCATCTTGGGAGAGAATCTCTAATTCAGACCGTCTTGCAGCCATTTGTTTGTAGTTGAGTTTCTGTTGGATAAAAACGATCAAATCAATTATGTATGAAACATTAGGAAAATGAAACCATGAATGGATCACAATGAATCATTAAGGTTATTATGTCCCATGGCTAAAATGTTTAAATCATATAGTTGTAGTACTTAGTCACACGCCCTCCCCCCCTCCCCCCTCCCCCACTACCCAAACACCTAATGGGCCATTTACCAATTAACCCAACATACACGTTGGCATGTGGAGGAAGCCAGAGTAACGCAGAGAAAATAAGCCAACCCCCAAACAGCCCCATCCACCAATGGGTTAACTCAAACCATCTGCGTGAAGGACAGCTACCAACACTACACCATGCGCTTAGTTCCAAAAACTACAGCAATACTTTAATTCAGGTTATGTTAGGCTGGCCCAACCCACATCAAAAATCAGAATGTAAAAATTATCAGCTGCCGAGATAAAGACCTACTTTTTGCCCCCACAGCTCCTGGTGTTAAGGTACGAGTTATTGGCACAACCTCTTCTCTTTGCCCTCGGTTGATCTCTTCCAAGAGATTCGCCTCTGCAACTGATGTCAAAGACACCTTATCTGTTCTAAAAAATAGAGCAAGAAAGAATTAATTCCCAGCAAACTATGTGGCTACAATATTCACATACTTTCAGCTGCGGACCACATAGTGCGACAGTGTACCCCCACACACCCCCCACTCACTCTAAACAAAGCCACCTTTTGCATCCGCGCCTTGCCAAATTGAAATGAAATGTCAAACTGTGAAATGGGATTTACTCACCTCATTCAGCCATCCCATTGAAAGTTTTCAGAGAACTTATTCCATTGAAAAGAAATAGAAATGATAATCCTGGAGGAGGTAATGTCAAAGCAGTACTAAAATAATCACTCTAACAAACTAAAAGCACTCAGAAGAATGCAAGAACCTGCCAAGGCAATCTTGTGTCAACGAGACACGGCCAATCCAGACGGCTACGGAACACCACCAAAATAATCACTTTCTCGAAAACAGATTCCATTAAGAGGAAACATTAACCGCAAAACGACAAAAGCCTATAACCGTAATGTGATTTACACATGCCGGTCCCCAACTTCCTCCATCCAAGGCATTAACCATAGTTATGAATGTAACTTCGGATTCAATCAACATAAAGTTAGAAAACAATGGTTTTGATGGTATCGGCTAAATGGCTAGCCCGGCTCCGCCCGCCCACGCTACTTCCGCAAATTCATTCCCTTCGATCAGTCTGGGCTGGCTTGTAGTGGATTGCCCACAATTCTGTGTACCCACATCAGCAAACCGAGGAGTGCTGGCAACGATGACGCGAAGTGTGCCGAGTTTTAACCTGTGTCGGAGAAAAGGAAACAGAGCACAGAGAGCCAAGAGAAGCTATCGTCTTGTTGCAAGCGCGAATACTCGATGAATACAGCCAGGAGCAAGAAGAACTTGCTGATTTCATTGGAGGCCAGTGATGTTGTGGCACTCTCCACCATACGGGTTGGGAAAGTTATTTCCAGCTGGCTCCGAGTCGTGAAGGAGTTAGAAGGAGACGCAGCTATCGCTGCAAGGCACCGTATAGTTTTGTCGCCTCCCCTCTGTCGCACTTATCGAGGACCAAAAGGAGCAGACAGATTGGGACGTCCGGCTTGGACTCGGTCCATGACGAAGGTGACATCTGCGAAATTAGTCGGTCGGAAGCCCCGATCCTGGCTGCTAAAATGTCACTGCAAATGCATTCTCAAGCATACCAGAAAACCCATTGGGCATCGCGTTTGCGACGAGTCCACGTACCCTAACAAAATTAAGTTCACTTAATACGAAAGAACAATAAAGCGGCTTTTGCCAAACGTGTTTTTAGGTTAAACAACATGAGTAGGGCCTTTTTGCATCCTGCGATAGCTAGGGTAATGTTGTCATTTGCATTCCCATCATCAAGCCTGTTAGATTAATGAAGAATGTCCCTCACCTTCGTTCTCCAGCGTCGAGGCTCCAAAGGCGATCGCATCCCCGAGATCAGCTTTTGGCCAAGCTCGGGAGCTAACGATCCATTGCCAAGGAGGGTGAATCACCGCCCTCGTGTTGCCAAACTCTACAGTGTTACGTAAATATTCATTTGTTGCTA
>OLKM01001947.1:83630-93967 GCA_900291075.1 Melanogrammus aeglefinus
GTTGAGATAAGTGCGTGAATATTACCTTTGTTAGTTCAACGAGAGATACACAGGAGAGAAGTTGCCTCTGTGTTACCTGTTTCACTCCCTGAAGTTAAAGCGGCCAATGAGGTTTGCATAGTTTCTTTAACTTGTAATTATCATTTGCTATTCTCTGATAATATTCGTATTTCTGTAACACATGTATGATTTCCCTTACGCAACAAAAATATATTTCTCAATATATTATGTAACAATATATTTAAAGCCTATTCATATATTGTGAATTTTAAATGTTAATATATCTTAGGATATATTATATAATGATATATTATATATGCAAGTGATATATTACACAGTATATTAATGCAATTATTGCCGTTTTCATATATTGATTAAATACATTATTATACTATTTAATATATTGAAATATGTCCCATATTGTATGAGATTATATATCAGAAGATATATGTAAATATATGATAAAATTATATGAGACATATATATGAGATATACCTCAATGTACAAGATAATATAACGAGATATATATGGGAACATATATCTTAACTAGGTTGAAAAATATATTGATTATATGTGTATATATATATATATATATATATATATATATATAGTTGTATGTATTGTACAGTATATTGTATACATGGTACGTATGAAATTATCTAATGTAGTGTGTTTGTATGCAACTGACATTTTCTTTGTATACAACTTAGTTTTGACTACCATTACCTGATGAATGAGAATCTTCAGATAATCTAATGTAGGCCTACAATTTCTGTCTTACATTTGGGAATATTGAATAATACATCAATATACAGTACTTCCTTAACTGAATAAGGTTTATTTTTTTTAAACAACTAAATGAACAAAAACTGTAAATAAAAACATTTAGAAAGAACACCCGTCCTTCAATAAAAAGAAAAAAGAATAAGTGCAACAACAGAATAGTCCTGAGGGACAATCAAAGGACAACAAACAAAAGTGCACATGCTAAGGTCCACTGCCTGTGCTTCAACTGCCTGTGGACTTCTTCTTCTCTTGATGCCTCAATTCACAGATTCTCTTATTTATGGCCGTTCGGATATCGGCAATCTTCACACCTGGATGTTTCTGAGTAACTGCATCTGTAAAAGATAACATAAGAAAGACAAATGTTATCCTCTGATTGTTGCAAAAGGAAAGATGAGGTGGATCCCAATACTGGTAATATTTTTCTAGCATATATTAATCCACTAAAAATATATATTTTTTAGTCTTGCCAAGTAAAGCTTTTAGCTTCTTGGAGTCCAGAGGCTGACGTCTCTCTGCAGAGGGGTCAACTTTGTTGACCCCTCCAGTCAGGTTGGACTTAAGTAAGACTTCGATGCTGAACAGGCCCAGCAGGAGGGTGCGGGCCATGCCCTTTGCTGTTGGTTGTGCCTTTGCCGTCTCCCAACAATGGGCAGCCACCCTGATGTCATCATTCCCTAGTTGCACCTAATCAATTGTGAGAAGGAAAGACAAACGGGAACAAAAAACAGAACAGTTTTTAATTGACATTTTTAAAGAAAAATTACCAATGACAGAATGTTTTTAATCGATTATTACAAAAATGTACTTACTGATGTTGATTTGGGAGATGTGGGTTGAGGAGATGATGGTAGAGCAACTCTGGTCTCACATTCACTTTCACCGTCACCTTCATAGCTTGAGATTTCGGTCATCTTGTCTGCAATGAGGGTCTTCACAGCTGATAAGACTGATGGAATTTCTGGAAAATATGGCCCACTGAATTTACTACAACAGGACACCAAACAAGTTGCAAATACATAACATGTAAAAAAAACACAACTCTGCTCATTTTTGGTGTCTCAAATGTGCGGCAAAATGTGTTAAGGAGGGCTTCTGAAGGCATTTCTAAAAGCATTAAAGGGATTATCCAGAGTGAATCAACCCGTAGCCCTGTTGTTTCAGGCTTCAGAATGCTGTCGATAGGTATCAGAATGACAACAATAGGTACAACGTAGGCCGAGGTAGCAAAGCAGCAGCTACGCTAACAGATGCGGGCATATCAAAACCAAACTCACATGTCCTGATCAGTTAGCGTTGGCTGCCATTTCGCTATTTGGTCTACCGTGCATGAAATTCTGTCGTTCTCGTACCTATCGACAGTACTTAACATGAAACAACAGGGCTACAGGTTGATTCAGTCCAGACAATCCCTTTAAGGGTGGAATTCTCCCATGTGAATTAGCTGCACGCTTTTCAGCCATTTGTTAATTATACCAATGACTTTAGTCTGTCACTCATGTGCCATAAGGCCAGTTGTGCGTTCTAGCAACGGATTTCACTCATTTGCAAAATGGGTGCAGGCTGAAAAGCACCGGCGCGAAGCATCTTTTCTGGACTTAAGCACATGGGAGAATTCAGCTCAGTGTTTAGTCCAAGATCATTTTTGTTCCTCCTACTGAGAAAACCCACTATACACTATATCTTCTGTAGACTTTCCCCTAAAATGTAGAACAGTAGGCCTAATCTTTAAGAATAATAACAAAAATGAGGGGGAGACAATTATTGTTTATACAATCTAAAAGAATGCCTTATTTTAATCCCTAAAAGAGATAAGTTACCTTTTATTGCCATTTTGGCATAGCTCTTTGTGTTCTCCTTTAGTTAAAAGCCTTGACTTGGGTCTCAAAGATCTGCAGAAAGATCCTTCGCGTTCTTCTGCTGGTCCCGTAGTCTTGAATTGACTGCCGCTGAGCAGGCCTGATTTCGTCCTCAAGTTTCCTCAGAGAGATAGCAGTCCACTGGGCTGAGGGTTTAGGTTCCTCTTGGCAGAGAGAATCTCTAATTTCAGGACGTCTTGCAGCCATATTTGTTTGTAGTTGAGTTTCTGTTGGATAAAAACGATCAAATCAATTTCAGTTTGTATGGAAACATTAGGACAATATGAAAACCATGAATGGGATCACAATGAGACCATAGTCAAGGTTAATTATGGTCCCATCTGGCTAAAATGTTAAATTCATATTGTCAGATATAGTTCACTCCAGTACTATCTACTCACCACGCCCCCCCCCCCCCCCCCCACTTACCACATAACCACCTACATGGGCAATTTGACCAATTAACCCCAACATACCATTTGGCAATGTGGAGGAAAGCCAGGCAGATCACGTCAGAGATCAATAAGCAAAACTCCACACCAAAAAAGGCCCATGTGCCAGCAGTGGTGTTAAACTCAGAACCATCTCTGACCTGTGAGGTGACAGTCACACTACACTACATCGCCTGCTAGTCCCAAAATCATTACAGCAAAGTACTTTTTTATTTTCTATCTGTTTTATGTCTAGGCTGGCTCACAAACCCAAGTACACAAAAACATGAGAGATGTAAAAATACATTAACAGCGTGCCATGAAAAGAACCCCTCATCTTTTTTTGCAAACTCACAGTTTCTGTCCTGGGTGTATAAGGTAGAGTTTATTGGGACAAACCTGCTTCTCTTTTTTGCCCTTCGGTTGATTCTCTTCCAAGAGATTCTTCGCTCTGCAACTTGAGTGTAGACTCCTTATCTGTTAGTAAGAAATAGTTAGCAAGAAAGAATTTAATTCTATGAAACTATTCGTGGCTTATATTAATTCAATATACTTTCAGGCTGCGGACCACATAGGGACTACCCAGCGGCGCGCACAGAGTGTACCCCAAACACAACCCCACCACCACTTCTAAACAAAGCCAACTCTGTTTGCATGCTCTGGCCTTGTGCAAATGTGAATGCTTGAATGTAAACTGTTTGAAAATGGGATGTTACTACCATTTCAGCCATGCGCCCATTGAAGGAGTCGTTTTTCAGAGTAAATTTATTCCCATTGAAATTAGATTAGAAATCTATGGATATCCATTGGATGGAGGAAGTTGTCAAATTGCCATGTTAATCACAATCTACAGACTAGAAAAGCACTCATGAAGAGACTTGCAGACCTCTGCCAGGGCAATATCTTGTCACTAACACTGACAATCAAATCTCCAGACGGTGTTATCGGTATCACACAAAATTGTAATCAGCTTTCTTTGTGATGAACAAATGATCCATTAACGGGAAACAGGTCAAACAGCCAAAAACTAACAAAAAGCTTATAACCTGTAGATGTGATTTACAACATGCCTGTCCCAACTTCCTCCATCCCATTGGCTATCCATAGTTTTGTAATGTACTGTATTTCAATCAAATGAAATGGTTCTGAAAACAATGGGTTTTGATGGGTATGGCTGAAATGGGTTAGCCTGGCTCCGCCCGCCCACGTACTTCCGGCCAAATTTCATTTTCCCTCTCAGTAGTCAGTCTGGGCCTGGGGGCTTGTTAGTGGGGCTTGTGGCGACACCAACAATTTTCTGTGCGACCCATCAGCCACAGCACAGAGGAACGTTGGCTGATGAACGATGACGTCGAAGTTGTGCCGGCGAGTTTCAGTTGTGTAGTCGGGAGAAGAACAGGAAGGACAATGGAAGAAGGAAGCCAAGAAAGCTATCCTGTCTGTGTTGTTGCAACGCTCTGCGAAATATCGACTGAATTAAAGCCGGGAGCAAGAAGAAGCTTGCTGAGCTTCATTGGAGGCCATGATGTTGTGGCACTTTCTTCCCCACCGGGTTCGGGAAAAGTTTATTTTCCAGCTGGCTCCGTAATTTCGTGAAGGAGTTAGCGAAGGAGAACCGCTAAGCTGATGCTGCAAAGCGATATTGTTGTCGTCTCCCTCTGGTCGCACTTTACTGGAGACCAAGTGAAGGAGGCAGAACAGTTGGGGAGTTCGTGCTGGGCAGCTCGGCTGTCCATGATGACGGTGACCATCTGGCTGGAAACTTTAGTCTGGTGTTCGGAAATCCCCGAGTTCCTGGCTGTCTAAATAATAAATTGGCGACGAATGCTAGCCTCAAGCATTTACCAGGAAAACCTCATTGACATCCGTCGTTGACGAGGTCCACGTTACCTACAAATGTACAGTTAGCACTTAATATCGTTAAAGAAATTAATAGGGCTTTTTTTGCAAACTTGATTTTAAGGTTAAACAACATGAGTAGGGCGTGTTTTGCATACTCTGATAGCTTAGGGTAATGTGTGTGTCATTTTGCATTTCAACATGCATTCAAAGCCTGTAGATTACATGAGGAAGTGTACTCGTTCATTTCGTTTTTCTCAGGGGCGGAGTCTTCCAAAAGGCGACGTCGCATTCCGGACAGTTTTTGCCAAGCTCGGCGAGCTAAGATCCATTCCAAGGAAGGGTGAGTTGAATGCACCCCTCTGTGTTGCTCATACCCTTACATGTTGTAAAAATCATTTGTAGCTATTATACATGTCAAACATCCTGTATCAGATAATATCTGTTTCAAGGATTAGTACCTGTCCCGTGTATGAAACCGGAACTTGCCCTATTACTTGGAATAGTGCATTTCATGTTTCATAGCGCTCTTCATTAACCTCCTCCCTGCCATATAGCCTATTAAACCAAAACATAGACAACTTGTGGGTACGTTCATGAAATGGGGCAAGTGTTTATAGTTAACTTTTTCTCTCACCTCTACCAGGGTACACCGGTTTTGGCCCTGTACTACCTCCGCTGAATCAAGTCCAGAACAGAGTCATCAAGACCTTCTCCATATGGCAGCAATGCAGTTTCCATCATGCTCAGTCCCAACAAGAAAACACATCCCGTTGGGGTTGTGCCAAGTGCCCACTCATCACATGAACTCTAGGACTGGATTGCTGCAACATGCAAAAAGACAAGGGCTTCAACAATGCAACCAATTATATAATTTACTGCAAAGCCTGAAATCAGTGGAGGGAGAGTTTTTCTACATATTTAATGGGCAGGAACTGCAAACGACATGCCTGGGTAGGCTGTTGATCCGACTGCAGGAAGTGAGAACCTCGGATTGGGCATGTTCCACAGCAAAACCTCCCCCAAAACAAGACAGGAGTGTTGGCTTCAATGAGGGGGAAGGGATTGCCGGATAGTGTTTTTTGGTTTTATGGCAACAACAGCTCTGGGGATGCGGTGTTTAAATTTCCCTAATGTTCACACGTGTAATGTACGGCGCCTCCAGGTGACCTGAGAGGCGCATTTTTACAAACAGCAGGCAGGGCTGGAGGCATGTCAGCCATCACAGTTGCCATCCTCTCTACAACACTGCGACAGTACCTCCAAGGTGGATGAAGAGGTAAAAAAACTGCCTTGCTTGTTGGAAAAGACACGTGTTCCCAGCGAAATCTGCTCTATTCACATTTTGAAGCACGAACCCAGCCGACGTAGAGCCAGGCCATCTCTGTGTACATACTGTCAGGACCTTTTTTGCTTCTTGTTCATTCTGAACATGTACAAGAACCCCATGCCAAATATGAACACGAACTGAAAGCTAACCAACTGATCAGAGATCTAGGCATGTGGATGTAAATGCAGGAAGTCTTTTGATTGCAGATTTGCTCTGGAGTGACTTACAGACGGGTAGTTTAACCAATTCATCCAAGCCCACTGCGTACACCTCCACATGCAGCCTGCACTTGGATTCAGGCCAGCAACTGGTAATGCAGTATTGACCCAACTGTCATACCATATTTGATCTCACATACATCATCCAATAAACCTGCCTGTGTTTAGAATTGGACATGCAAAGAGATTTTAATTACTCATCAGTGATGTTTTAGGATATTTGATGGGATCCTGCAAGATGATTTCAGAGAGGCATTTAACTGACCCAGCATCTGTATTACAGTAAATACTTAGGACACTGTTGATGATGATGTGAAGAGGCACTCCTAAGCCGTTCAGTAGCTCTTGAGTCTAACAGTGAAGTCCAGGTTTGTCAGGTTGATGCTTGTTGGATCAGGAACACTTAAACCCTCTTTTGTGTACTTGTGCAGGAACCATGGTTTGGTGTCAGTGTGTACATATTTTTCAGAAATGTTGTGTTTCGGTGGTAATTGTGCAATTCTTACAAAATGTGCTAAATAAAATTTGCAAAACAAATACTTGTAAGACCATAATTAGTCTATAAAGGGGAAGCTATGAGACGTACTATTGAAAAAAGGTTGTTTAAAGATGCAAAGTGTTTGTCATATGCACAATAGGAAACATGTTCTCATGCATACAAATGACTACAATTACTATTACCAAATACTACAAAACTAAAAACAAAATTAAATTTCTATTCAACCAAAACCAGTTACTTGTATAACAATATACAATAACAATATTAACTATGTACACATTTATACAAACATTCCAAGTAAGTCGGTAACAGCTTCAAATGAAGTACAAAGGTCTTGTAGGACCAGGCTAGGAGCATTACAGACCAGGCAAGTTAATTAAACTGCTACAGCCCTCCAGTCTTTCAGTCATAGTTCAAGCGCAATCCACCGCAACACATCTTTGTAGATTTAGGCTTTTACAGAGTCTGTCAAAAGCTGAGGAATTGCAGGAGGAAGTCTCTCCACGTTGGTGTTGAAGACTTCCGTCTTCTTGAATACCTCAACCAAAATTAAAATGTTGCTTTGGAGATCAGCTGCATGGTGGATGCCACTGGGCCGTCGGGATAGCTGCAGCTCTCTGTCTGTTGTGTCAATTAGGGTTTTTAATACACCAGCAGACCTGCTGACCCGGTCAGCTGTTCTCTCTGTAAGGTTAGCGCCTTTGTTCTTCAGAAAGGATTTAAGGAAGTTGTTGAGGTGCTCGAGGTGCAGATCCCAGAAGAGGTATGTTTTTCCCTTTTCCACCCCCGCTATTCCAGAATCTGTTCCAGATGACATCATGCGCAACCCGAGGGGACAGTGTTGAGTTGATTTGTACTGTCAAAAGGAAAGTGCTGTAGGCATAATTTGTGTGCCCATAAGCCTTGTAAATCAGGAGTGCCACCTTGTACAGCCTTATCAAGCGCTCCCCATCTCCCTCTTTCACTGCATCCAACATGTCAAAAAGCAGAAATCTAAAGCTAAGCCTGGCCTCTGTGTGCTGTTTTTTGTAGTCAATCAAACCAGACGAAGCCAGCTCATCAACTTGCAAAGATGCCACCACAAGACTGTGGACTTTAATTTTGTGGGTTACTCTGCCTTTTCCATAAATGAATACTTTGGAGCAACCTGGCTCACGACAAGGGAGCTTCTCCCTCTCAGTGCTTTGGGTAATGCCAGTAACGCCAGCTGACAGTTCAGAAATGTCTGTTGACATCACAAACTTGTCAACGACCTCTGCAACAGAGTCATGGAGCCAGGTCCTCTTCTGTTCTGCAGAGCCTTGCTGGATGTGGTCTGGTATTAACCCGTCAGGAGTGGCTGTGACAAAAAATACAAAATAAAATAATTAACTTAATTCATTGTACCTTACGGCAAGAAAAACATTTGTTTGATTCCTTGATATAATCATTTCAACACAATGTAACAGATACAAACCTGTGACATCGTCCAAATGGAAATGTTCCATTGCTGCTGCAAGGAAAAGTGCTGTGTGTGTCAGTCTGCACAAACTGTTTGTAGGCGTTGTATGCAGCATGTGGGCCTTTTTTTGCATTGCTGCACCTGTAAATGACATAGAAGTTATTTAAATGGCTGTATAAAACATCTGCTCGTGAGATTCTATTCATAGTTCATAAATTCATGATGGCGTGTTTGTTTGCAGTACCATTAAGTAACCAATGGAAAGCAGCACGAATTCATTGGTTGCGCTTGCTTTCTTTGTAACACACACACACACACACACACACACACACACCACACACACACACACCACACACACACACACACACACACACACACACACACACACACACACAGTTCATTAGATCCACCCAACTCATGGTTGGCGAAGATCGATCTCGAGGGGAAGGACTCCTAGAGGAAACATGTAGAGAGGAAATTTATTATAGAATAATATACATTAAAGAGTAATGTAATGGTCAGTATTGACCATAATCTGAAGACCACATGGTTTTCAGATGTTTGGTGATATGATTACCTCAAGAGATTCATGTTGGCGAAGGGGTGTTGCCATGGTCTTGTGCCGCAGATGCTTATAAAGAGATCTGTATGATATATCTTTGATAATGCATATCAAAACATTTTCATGTTTGAACCAATCCTTAGACAACTGAATTAATTACTTCTCTCAGCCTTGGAAAGCAGTATTTAAAATGTGCCTTTTTGTTAATAACTCCATATGTATGCGGGATGCAATGTAGTTAAAATGAATTACAATACTGACCTCAAAGATGATTCTTCGAAATAGCGTGCCAGTCTTCAAATTTTTGATAACCGAGGCCTTCAGATCGTCCTCCTCTGTCTCCCATCAGCAAACGCCAACTGGATATTCCGGGAATTGGGGCCTCTGTGAGGTCTGTCACCCCCGATCAAAATTCTCAAGCCCATCAAAGACATCTTGGCACATACCTGAGATAGGACTTACAGTTAGAATATCAATTTTTAAACCAATAGCTCCATTTCTCTTAACATGGTGTTGAGACTATTCCCCAGAGACTCAATTAGCTTGATTTTCACTAGTGCTTTCATCCAACAGATAAATCGAATCCATGTATGGGAAACTGTCCCAGGGGACACAAAGCAATTAGTGATCTTGCATGATATTTACTCCTTTTGAAGGTGCTGGAGCACATCCACCAAGTCAGCAGTTTGTGTTTCATCCTTGAATAGAAGTCCAAGTGGAAACTGCAAAAGTGTAATATTACAATATGTGTCAGTGTGTGAAACACATAAAGCATGCAAATAAGTGCATTATTTCTGCAACTTGCACTGTGCATTTACAAAATGATTTGTTTAATTTGATATTTTAAGGACATGAAACTTACATGAGTGGATGGCTGGGACATTTTTTCAGAGAACTGGTGGGGGATGTGGTGAACAACCACACTGGAGAGGGTCTTGAATGATTCCAAATAAGGTTTGTCAAGATGTCGGCTCCCCCAAAACAACAAATTCCGGGCCGTCATTTACGGGCTTGTGTGTCTGGTCCAGGAAGTGAATTTGTGAGATCATTAGTCGAATCATAGAATTTTGCCGGTTTCAACCTTGTCGAGGTGTAGTGAGTTGATTCTGTTGATGACACACATGTGGTGCGATACCAGTGATATTGACTTGTTGCTTTTGGCTGATAGACTGATGATGCGTCTGCATGTAAAATCCACGGTTGTCGAATATTGATTGAATATGTCTGAGGCTGCAGATGAGGTTCGAAGTCTTGAGGTAGACAAATTGGAGCAACACACCAAATCGGCCATGTCGTACAAGTCTGACGAGTGGTTTGAAAATGGTGAAGTATCACGACGTCCATGCCTCCTTGCTTTTGTGCTTGGACCAGT